>PITA01026522.1:0-22460 GCA_004023965.1 Spilogale gracilis
GCAGAAGGAAAGCAAATGGGAACTAGGGTAATCTAGGGAGGGAAACGAAACAACAGAGATTTTGAACACAGAAACAAACTGAGGGACTTGGAGGGAGGGGGGTGGAGGGATGGGAGAGCCTGGTGGTGGGTACTGGGGACACCTAAAGCGGGAGCACTGGGTGTGGGGAATGGGGAATGAATCTTGAAACACTGGAAAAAAAAATTTAGTAACAATAAAAAAAAAAAATCTAAAAAAAAAAAAAAATAGCTGGTTGTATTTACTTGGCAGTTGGAGGAAGCTACCTGCGAAGACTGAGTAATTAGATGGGGGGAGTTCCGAAGGGGCTTTCACGGGGGGCATTCCTGTGAAGGATGGAGAGCTACCCTTGGGACAGGAGGCAGCCGCTGGTCTGTTCAGGACTGGTTAAAACAAATCCTAATAAAAAAAAATAAAAAACAAAAACAAAAACAAAAAAACCAAATCCTAATACTCCTGGTCAGGTTCAAGGAACAAGGCTGCTGGGTTACAACACTTGAGAAGAAACCATTTTTATTTTGTTATCTCTTAGGCAAGTATTGCTGTAAGGGGAGATTTTTCCTTTCACAGTTTCTAGCAGATGATCTTGGAGAAGTAATAATATAGAGTATTGTCATGTTGGAGAAAGTCCATTTCAAAGGCAGTCCAGTTCATGAATTACACGAACAGTGACCTAAAACGACGGAAGAAAAGGAACCTCAAGGTAGGGGACTAGCTCATGCTCCATCTAAATCAGAAATCGGCCATCACAAGTAGATGTCAACAAATTATGTATATGAAATACACTGGGTGTATATAGGCATATATGCATAAATTTACAATATAACATTATATAATGTAGTTAATATATTTGTAAAGTATAAAGTATTAATATAAGAAAAACCTGGGTACCTCCACTCAGTTCAAGAAATCACATGGTACTGGTTCCTTTGAGGTCCATTTTCTCCACTGAGCATTAACTTTACGTCCATCTTATCATACCGAGTTTTAGTTTTAAGATGCTAAAATCAGGCTTGATCCCACAATGGTATTAAATTTATGAAGTGCCATACCATAGATAGGGTTTTAGAATCTAGGAAATACGGCCAATGGCCAACAAGACATTTTTATGAACTCAAAGAAGGAAATATTTAGCATCTGAAGGTGGGGAGGGGAAGAATCAGACTATGACACTTACCAAAGAAGGTTTTTCTCCTCCGTTCAAATAATCAAACTGAACAATTTTCCCTCTAGGCTCCTAGGTGGTCAGGCTGGGGCTCTGCAAAAGACAGATCAACAAACGAGAAAGAGAAGTTTATTACCACGAACGTCGCCCACACACGGCATGACTTAGTGATCAGGAACCCGAAAAACTTGGGCTTATACAGCATCAGAAGTAAAAGAACTGTAACTTTTCAGAGAGGTGAGAAGACTAAGGAAAAGGACTGAGTTTCTAGGGAAGTAAATGGGAAGAAGCTATGGGCTACTCAGTAATGTATGTTAGATCCCCCTCATGCCATCTCAGATCTCACTGGGGCCTAGAGTTTTTTCCAGTGGTTAACATCTGTCCTTCCTGGCAGAGAGGGGACACCTGTACCAAATTATGTTCTGCTCTTAGGCAAAGGGGAGGACAGAGAACTTTTCTCATTTTTGCTTCTCAGTTGCTTTTAGTTCAAAATAATCCTTATGCCAAAGTGCTATTCAGTGTCAAATAATAACTTAAAAAAAAAAGAAAAGGGCACCTGGTGGTTCAGTTGGTTAGAGCATCTAACGATTGATTTCGGCTCAGGTCATGATCCCAGGGTTTTGAGACTGAGCCCCACACTAGGCTCTGTGCTGGGTGGAGAGCCCACTTGGGATTCTCTCTCTCTCCTACTCCCTCTGCCCCTCCCCCACCTTCTAAGAAAAAAAAGGTGGAAAAAGAAAAAGGAACCTAGAATATGGGCTCCGGAAACTAGAGTAACAATTCAGTGTTTCGAGGCAGATTGCTGATTTATGGAGATGTATCTGCTAGTGTTTACCTCTCAAAAATCTGTATCTCAGAGTGGTTTAATTTCCTTAGTGTTAGAAGGTAACAGGAGCAGACTGGAGGGGAGGATGAGGAATCCATGAGGACACATTAAGGTAACTTCACCTCTACACATAATTTTGGAAGTTCAACAACAAGGCCATGGGTAGAAAGCCAAAATTATCTACTGGCTTCCAGAAAAAAAAAAATCAGCAATATCTAGAAAAGAGCAATTTGCATTTTAGGGTGTTTCCAACGATCTGAGAGATAACAACCGATCAGGTGAGTGATAACTTCAGCGGTTGCAAGCTTTCTTAACATCTCTATTTAGTGTTTGAATGCACCTTCTACTCTCTTCTATGTGCTACTCTCCCTAAGTGCCCCGCCCTGTGTTTTTGGAATTTAAGAATTGGAATACATCCAATTCTTAGCCTGGATGGTAGGTGTGTAGATGAATTCCACAAAAAGCTGTATTTCCACATCTCCGTTTTTTTGTGTGGTTTCATTTTGTTTTTTACCATTTCACAGTGAAAATGTAAATCGCAAATGTCCTGTGCTGGGTCCCCTGCAGTTACGGGAATAGTATTCTCTTATCATCAGAAGGTCAGAATCTCCTTACCTGTGTGGCCAGGGAAGCACCCTTCCTCCTTCCCAAATTGGATCCTTTTCTCAAAAAGCTTCATCTTCTTTGCCTGAGGGCACTCTTCAGATATTCATATATTTCAAAGCAAGCTTCATTATCTAGAGAAGAAAAATTATGATTGTCTCGGCTTCCCTGAAACAGTAAAAATTCACCAAAGCCTAGTCTATAACAAGTCACCTGCCTTTTCCCCCACTAAGTAGCTGATTTATTCAATAATAGTAGTACAGGAATATTTCTCACTTAGTATTCTGAAAGACATTGTCAAAATTCTATCTAGCCTATTCGAGGGTTTTCTGTGTATCAGAATCACTGCCTGTGAGAATTAATTTTATGAGCTACCGGTCCAGATGCTGCTATGAAGGTATTTATTTTTTTACATGTGATTAACATTTAACTCAGAAGAATTTGAATAAAGCAGATTATCCTCCATAATGTGGGTGGGCCTCACCCAAGCAGTTGAAAGCCTTAAGAGGAAGCATCTACTGTCTCCCAGGGAAGAGGGGATTCTGCCATCAGATGGCTTCTGACTCATACTGCAGCACCAACTCCTCCCTGGGTCGCCAGCCTGTCCTGCAAATTTCAGACTTGCCAGCCCCCAGGGTAACGTGAGCCAATCCCTTTAAATCTCCTTCTTGGTCTCTGTGTCTAGTGGAAGGTATGCACATCCTGCCGGTTCCACCTTTCTGTACGACTCTGGCTAGGAGACAGCCCTCATCTTTTTAAAAACATGTAAATACAGTAACCTATATGGTCTTCACATTATCCTCAGCTTTATCAAACTTTACACAGGTACCCCATTGTCCTTTTCTAGAACATTTATGTTAGCTTGTCAGGTTTTTTTTCCCTGCCTCTCTGAAATGATAAATCTTTTAAAAAACCTCTCACTGGTTTTGCATCCCATGTTTTTTGAATGCAAAGCATCAAGGAAGATAACACCTGACACTCCGCCCCCCCTTTCTGTGAGAGGACAGCAGTATGATTTGCATGTGTCTTGCTCTTGATTGTAGTTTTACAGAGCATAGTTTTTCTTTCGGTTAAGCCAATCAGCAAACACAGATGACTTGTTCTGCCTCTCACGCCAGCGCTTAAAAACTCCTTCCTCTCCTCTGTTTCAGCGAAGGTGAGCTCAGATGTGTGCTAGTCTTCCTTCCCTGTTCAACCTCCTTGCAGTCTTTGCTTCCGTGATATGGAGAGACTCCTCTTTCCTGAATTTGATACTGCAGTTACTCGTCATTGGCTGGAAGTCAACAGTGGGTTTTCCATGGTAGTTAGGTCTCTTTAGTCCTTCAAAAATTGTGTATCTGCCTGAAAATGAAGCTTCCTATTAAAAAAAAATTGTTAAGCATACTCTGTATGAGAGAAGTAAATAGTGACATTAAGCCTCAGGAGTTTAAAAAAAAGTTTTTAGTAAAACTGAATCCAGAGAAAATTCAGTAATCATCTGTACTGATTGTCAATTTTCCCTCTTCACTCGCTCTCCCTTTCTCAATTTACTGGGTCAGTGTTTGTTAGATCCTTTTCCCCATGGCACTCACTTCTCCCTCCACTGACCAAAACTTCACTTTGCACCATGCACAGAAGTTTAAAATCAAAATATCTAAGCCAGATACCCTAAGTCCAACATAATACTTTTTATCCAAAATTACATGCTCCTCCTCAGAAATGAAGGCTTAAGTGCCATTCCAATATTGCAAGATACTGCATCATTTGTGATTGTTTCTTGGCCCAAAACCAGTTTTAGATTATTTTTCTCCTCTTAGGCCAATCTAATTTCCCAGAGATGAATACTTAAATATTTTCTCTGTTGAGTTTAAGCCCCACAAACCAAGTATTTATGAACTATAGAATCCTTTCCATATTGTGAGAATATGAAACAAAATGGCCTCCTCTTAATCCTTTATAGCGAGGCCAGGGCCCAGTGTCTGGACAATTACTGCTCAAGAGGATGTCATTTCCTATGATGTTATAGAGCCTTCCTACACAGGTGTTTACATTGTTTAGCCATAACCTTCTAGAATATGTGTGCATGGACCTATCAAGCCCTACCTAGACCAGCCTGTGCTCATAGAATTCATACTTCTAGAATGATTGACTCAAGAACTAGGTGTAGGACTGGGGTTAGAATCAGTATATTTACTGATTTAACAAATAAGTTGCATATACTTAGATACGGGCCACAGTGTGTTCCCAAACTGGAACTCTTCACTGAGCTCCATGTCTAGCATTTTCAGTGGGGCTTCGTTAGACAGGCATGATTTATTAACTCATCGGACTGGACTGGAACTCCCATCTTCTGACCCCGTCTTGTTCCCAGAAGCTGTGAGCTAGCCCAAAGTTACAATGGTTTCACCAGGGGTGAGTCTCTTTGGGGACCAGCCTCCATCCGGAAGTTAACTAGGGCTCCACCTGGACTCGCCTCATTAGCATAATAAAGACACACCTCTTCTGGAATTCTTTACTTGGAACCACAGGCAAAAAACAGATATATTCTTTATTATACCACCACTGATGGCTCTAAAAATTTAGGATGCCTGAGATCTACAAAGGAGACTGTTTAAAGATTCACCTTCTGTGGCTCTGAATTGAGATTCAGAACTTCCCAAGTTTCCAAGAGCATCTAAAGAGTTCTACACGATGAGTGTGTAAACAGACACCATCCTTTGAGAACAGAAACCTGTCACTATCTACTAAACCTAAGCATATGAAGACCCCTGATTTAGCAAATCCACTTCTAGGTACATACTTGATAAAAACCCTCACCGTCCGGTATGCACACGCCCACACAGAAAATGACTGGGTTTGTGTCTCCTTCACCCTTCCTAGTCTCCCAGTTCATTGTTTTTGAGCTAGTTTATAATCTATAGTTTCTTATAGTACTGTAAGTCATTTTTCCATGGACATGCTAATAACTTTACATTTACAGAATATTGACAGATTTATGTGTAAATTCATTCCTTGTGCTGCCCCGCTCCCTCTATATGTGGGTCCATTGTTTGAACTGTCCTTTGAACCAGTGGAACATTTTGCTGCCTTGATAATGAATTGAGTTCTATAAGAGCTAGGGCAAGTATTCTTTTTACATTTGCACGAAAATTATGATTTCGCCGTTCAAAAAAAAAATGTTACCATTTACCACCACCAAAACCAAATGCTAATGGAAACATTATCTACATGTGGGTAAGAAAGGGTTAACATGGGACAGCAACTCTGTTTTATCCTCCTCCAGGACAACTCAGGCAAGTTTTGTCCTTTAAACACATGGATGGAATTTACTACCTAGAAGATAAATGAAGGTCTTCAGGGGCTACTGTAGACTGATTTCTTACCTCAGTTTTCAGCATGCTGTTCCTGCTGTGCCTGGGTTGTACACTGTCCATAAACCTCCAGTGAGGAGGTACAGGGGTGGGAGTTTTCGCTTCATCCCTCTAAACCCAAAAGGCATCTTGGTCTAGAAAACAAGCTGAACTATAGAGCTACACCTAGAAAGAGAAGGTTGTGATTACTTTTGACATTAGAGCCTTTATAAAAATCCTGCTGGACTCTCTTGTAACACTCCTGGAGGTGTAAGTTTGTGGTCACAATGTATTTGACTGACAATCCACAACTGATAAATATGTAGGTAGTTTCAAGCTCAATAAAGTTAGAGGTTAACCAGAAAATATTGATGATAATATAATTTATTGGCCTTTGGACAATCTCATACATAATTCAGCAATCTTAGATGTTTCTTTCTTGACTCACCAAACAATCGCCTTTCTCCATTGTTCTTTAAGAAAGCTCTTGGGTATTTACCCCAAAGATACAGAGGTAGTGAAAAGAAGGATCATATGTACCCTAATGTTCATTGCAGCAATGATCACAATCACCAAACTGTGGTAAGAGCCAAGGTGCCCTTCAACAAATGAATGGCTAAAGAAGATATGGTCCATATATACAATGGAATATTATGCCTCCATCAGAAAGGATGAATACTTAACTTTTATAGTAACATGGATGGGACTAGACGAGATTATGCTGAGTGTAATAAGCCAAGCAGAGAAAGTCAAGTATCATATGGTTTCACTTACTTGTGGAGCATAATGACTCACATCCTAACATGGAGGACAGTGGGAGAAGGAAAGGAAATGTGAACTGGGGTAAATCGGGGAGGGAGATGAAACAGGAGAGACTATGGACTCAGAAACAAACGGAAAGGGGTGGGAGGATGGGTGAGCCTGGTCGTGGGTATTGAGGGTGCATATTACATGGAGCACTGGGTGTGGGGCATAAACAATGAATCTTGGAACACTAAAAAAGTAGTATTAAGAAAAAAAAAGAAAGCTCTTGTATTCTTGATGGTTCCCTCACTAATACAATTTTGAGAATTGTGCTGCATATCCCATTATTCAGGGCTAAGAAAAGCATTCTAATAAGGCATTCTCATAAAAAATGGAGGTCATTTATTTCATTATATACCATTAAGTATTACCTAAATTTTAAATGCTGTTTAAATATCACTATTTTTATGACTAGATGCAACAGTTCTTCAAAAGTTTAACAAGTCAGGAAATGTTCTTAGAGGAAGACAAGGTCAATATTTATCCAAACAACTTGCATTCACAGTTGCATTTTTGGGATACTTACGGTTTGGACCATTGTAGGATTTTTTCTTTCCTATTTACAGTCCTAGTGGAAAATTGCATTTGTTTTTTAAGAAGTTACCTATATCCATTTCTTCACACCGGCAGCAATATTCACCTTAAGAGAACTTTGTGGGAAGTTAACATCTTAACTGATCTTCTGTTCATGGATGGGATATTTGAGGAAAATAGAGAAATTGCGGTCCAAAGTTAATATAAAATGGTATTTCATAGGAAAAAAAGTTTTTTTCCTTTTTAACTTGAGATTTTTTGGAAGGTATTTCCCTGTTACCATATGGGCTCTGAATCATTTTTTAATGTCTTATAATATAGAGCTCCATATTCCAGTCCTACATGTAAGGAGTTTGGAAGTCACTCCTTTATTTAACAGTAAGTAGAAATAATGGAACATGTGAAAAAATAAATTTATCTCAGATCTGCCAGAGATGTGAGGTCAATGAGGAAACTGTAGCATCAAATTTGGAGACAGAGGTGGAAACAGAGAATCAACACTTACCAGAGTGAAACCCACAAGCAGAAACCTTGGTTGGAACTGGAGCCGGGTTCCTTTTACCCAGTACATCATGTCCTAAGAGCAAGGGAAAAAAGAAAAAAAACAAACCAAAACTCCAACAGTACTGAAAGGTGTAACAGTTGGAAGAAATAGAGAAAGCATCAGAACCAGACTCCTGTCAGGGATGTTAAAATTAGGAGACCAGAATTCAAAACAACTGATTGACATGCACAGAGGGCATTCATGGATAAAGTAGAGAGTATACAAGAACAGATCTACCCTGTGAACAGAGACAGAAATTCTAAGAATGAACCAAAAAGAAATAAGAGTGATCAGTAATAGAAATGACACAACTGAGGAAACAATCTGAGCTTGAGGGCATCTCAGTCGAATCTTTCAATAGTAAAAAGCAAAGAAAAAAGCCCCAAAGCAAAAAACCACACACACCCCGCTCACAGAATATGCAAGAACCTTGAGGTAATTACAAAAGGTATAATGTAAGCATAATGGGAATATCAGAAAAACAAGAAACAGAAGAAATATTTGAACCAATAAGACCTGAGAATTTTCACCAGTTAATATTGGACACCCAACCACAGATCGAGGAAGCTCCGCAAACATTAAGAACAGTAAATGTAAAAACAAAAACATTACACCAAAGTATATCCTATCCAAACTTCAAAGATAAACACCTTCAGAAATCAGGCAAGCAGGAAGGGCAGGAAATGAAACCTTTAAAGTGATGAGAGGGTAAAAAAAATTCACCAGTCTAGAATTCCGTACCCTGTGAGATTATCCTTCAGCAGTTAAAGAGAAATATTTTCTCACACAAACAAAAACTGAGAAAATTGGTTGCCCATAGATTTGCTGTGCAAGACATGTTTAATTCTCAGCAAAGTGGGTAAGAAGCAATGTCTCCCAATGTAATAAAGAACATATAGGACAAATCCACAGTGAATATCATATACTCAATGGGGTGAAACTGAGAGATTTTTGTCTCAGATCAGGAACAAAGCAGCAGTGCCCATTCTCACCATTTTATTCAATACAGTACTGGAGATCCCAATCATAGCAATTAAGAAAAATAAGATACTGGGTGCCTGGGTGGCTCAGTTGGTTAAGCAACTGCTTTCGGCTTGGGTCATGATCCTGGAGACCTGGGATCCAGCCCCACATCGGGCTCTCTGCTCAGCTGGAAGCCTGCTTCTCCCTCTCTCACTCCCCCTGCTTGTGTTTCCGCTCTTGCTGTGTTTCTTTCAGTCAAATAAATAAATAAAATCTTAAAAAAAAAAAAAAAGAAAAAGAAGATACTGAAACTGGAAAATAAGGAAACGGTCACTATTTGCCGATGACATGAGACTATATATAAAACACACCTTTAAGATTCCACCAAAAACTACTAAAATCAATGAATTCGGTGGACTCACAGGATACAAAAATAACAATCCCCTTTAAAATTACATCAAACAGAATAAACTACCTAGATATAAATTTAACCAGGGAGAGACTTGTACTCAGAAAGTTCTGAGACACTGACGAAATAAATTGGACATGGCACAAATGGAAAGATATATCCCATGCTCATGAATTGGAAGAATACTCTTAAAATGTCCATCCTACACCAAATAATCTACAGATTCAATGCAATCAATCCCTGTCAAAATATCAGTGACATTTTTCACAGAACTAGAACAGACAAAAGACCCTGAACAAGAGAACAAAGCTAGAGGTATCAAGCTCTCTGATTTCAAACTATACTACGAAGCTGTTATAATCAAAAAAGTATGGTACTGACACAAAAAGAGACACATAGATCAGTGGAATAAAATAGCCCACAGATAAACTCAAAATTATATGTCAATTAATCTAGGACAAAGGGGGCAAGAATATACAACAGGGAAAAGACCATCTCTTCAATAAACGGTGCAGGGAAAACTGAACCGCTACCTTGTTTTTTTGTTTTTTTGTTTTTTAAGATTTTATTTATTTGACAGAGAGAAACACAGCCAGAGAGGGAACACAAGCAGGGGGAGTGAGATAGGGAGAAGCAGGCATCCTGCCGAGCAGGGAGCCTGATATGGGACTCGATCCCGGGTGACCTGAGCCAAAGGCAGTCACTTAACCAACTGAGCCACCCAGGCACCCCTTATTTGTTTTATTAACACATACTGTATTATTTCTATCAGCAGTAAAGGACTATGAATCATCAGACTTACACAATTCACAGCACTCACCATAGCATATAACCTGCCTCAATGTCCATAATCCAGCAACCCTATCCCTCCACTCCCAACCCCCCAGCAACCCTCAGTTTGTTTCCTGAGACTGAATCTCTTAGGGTTTGTCTCCCTCTCTGGTCCCATCTTGTTTCATTTCTTTCCCTCCCTTCCCCCCCACTGACCCACCACCCTGCCTCTCAAATTCCTCCTATCCAAGAGATCATATAATTTGAACCACTACCTTATACCACACACAAAAATAAACTCAAAATGGATTAAAGACTCGCATGTAAGACCTAAAACCATAAAATTTGTCGAAGAAACCAAGGCAATCAGCTCTCTGACATCAGTCTTAGCATTTTCTTTTTCTTTTTTGGTGGGAGGTGGGGTGGGGATCACTCCCTTTAGGCGAAGGCAACAAAGGCTAAAATAAATAAAATTTGATGAAACTAAGAAGCTTCTGCACAGGGGAGGAAACCATCAACAAAATGAAAAGGCCACCTACTGAAAGGAGATGATATTTGCAAATCATACATCTCACAAAGGGATAATATTCAAAATATATAAAGAACTTGTACAACTTAATATGAACAAAACCCCACAACCCTATTTAAAAATGGTCAGAGGAGTTGAAGACATTTTTTCGAAAGAAGACATCCAGCTGGCCAAGAGACACATGAAAAGATGCTCAATATCACTCATCATCAGAGAAACACAAATCAAAACCACAGTGAGATATCACCTCATATTTGTCAGATTAGCTTTTATCAAAAGGACAAAAAATAAGTGTTGGCCAGGATGTGGAGACAAGGGAAGGCTTGTACACTGGTGAGAGGAATGTAAATTGATGCAGTTGCTATGGAAAAGAGTACGGAGCTTCCTCAAAAAGGTTAAAAAGAATTACCATATGAGCCAGCAATTCCACGGCTGGGTATTTATCTCAAGAAAGTGAAAACACCAATTCAAAGAGACAGATGCACCCCTATGTTCACTGAAGCTTTATTTAGAACAGACAAGATATGGAAGCAATCTAAGTGTTCATCAATAGATAAATGGGGAAAGAAGATGTGGTACGTACACACACACACACACACACACTATGGAATATTAGTAAACCATAGAAAAGACTGAAATCTTAGCATTTGTGACAACGTGGATGAATCTAGAGGGGAAGGTGAAATAAGTGTGAAATAAGTCAGAGAAATACCGTTTGATTTCAGTTACATGTGAATTCTAAAAAAACAGAACAAATGAGCAAACAAAACAGAAACAGACTCATACAGGAAACAAGCTATAAGTGACCAGAGGGGAGGAGCTCAGAGCAGCTGAAGTTAGGCGAAGTCAATTAAGAGTTACAAACTTCCAGTTATCAAAGAAATAAGTCACAGGGATGTAATTATAGCAGAGTGGAAAAATATCAAAAGATCTTAAAAGAGAGGTAAAATGATCTAGGTCCTAAACTCAGATGCACATAAAGGAAGAGCATCAGAGAAGGAATAAGTGAAGGCAAAAAAAAAAGTTTAAAAAAATTTTTTTAAAGATTTTATTTATTTATTTGACAGAGAGAAACATAGCTAGAGAGGGAACACAAACAGGGGGAGTGAGAGAGGGAGAAGCAGGCTTCCCGCCGAGCAGGGAGCCCAACTCAGGACTTGCTTCTGGGACTCCGGGATCATGACCTGAGCAGAAGGCAGATGCTTAATGACTGAGCCACCCAGGCACCCCTAATTTTCTTATTCTAAATTAATAGATAACTATTTGTTCAAAATAATAGGAACATATTTGGTTATGTATGTTTACATGCTTATGGATACTTACGTACCAATGAAATGAACGACAGCAATCATACAAGGGACTGGGAGGGAAAAAATAGGATTATTTTGTCATATAAGGTACTCAGGCTTACTTGTGAAGGGCCTGTAACAGATCATGAAACACGAGGCAAACACTGATAGAGATGCAAGGAGAAAGAGACGGATCTGCTGTCAAAATTGGATACCTCAACATTCCTGTATTGGAAATGGAAAGGTCCACCAGGCAAAAAACTAGTAAGGACATACTGAAGTCAACACACCTGACCTCGTATATATGGAATTTAACTAAATTAGAAAGTAGAACCAGAAAGACAGAAGAAAAATCTCCCAATACTTGGAGATTTAAAAAGACGCTTGTAGGGGCACCTGGGTGGCTCAGGTCATGATCCCGGAGGATGGAGCCCAGCATCAGGCTCCCTGCTTGGCGGGAGGCCTGCTTCTCCCTCTCTCACTCCCCCTGCTTGTGTTCCCTCTCTAGCTGTGTTTCTCCCTGTCAAATAAATAAAATCTTAAAAAAAAAAAAAAGATGCTATAACACATGGGTCAAGGAAGAGATCCCAAGAGAGAAATTTTAAAATATTTGGAACAAAATTGAAGTGAAAACACAACTTACCCAAATCTGTAGGTTGCAGTGAAAGGAGTGCTTACTGGGAACATGAATCTTCCTCTTCACGGAATAGTGGACAGACCTGCAGGGGCTCCTTCTCCCACTGGATCCTCCTCACTTCTTTGATTTTCAGGCCAGATGCCTGCTTAGCTCCATCGCAGAAGGCAACCAACTCCTCGCACTAGACACTCCCATCATCAAGGTTGAGGACATCCCAGACTTACACTGGTTCATGTCCATCCTCCTAGGTTCCAGCTCTTGTCTCTGGGTTCCATCTTGTCCCCGAAGACCCCATTGTACATTTTTCTTCCTCCTTTTAACTGCCGGTCACGTTGACTTCACCCTCAAGCATCAAAAACAACAGCCTTAGAGACTGTTGACCAGCACCCACAATTGGATAAGGTCAAATCCCTAAGACGGGCAAACAGACAACCTACAGATTACTTCATGCTTAAGATGAAAGATTGGGTATTTCCCTCTAATTTCAGGAACCACCCAAAATGTTCACTCTTGTCATTTCTATTCAGCACTGTGCTGGAGTTTCTAGTCAAAGAAATATGGCTGGACAAAGAAATACAAGGCACACTCCTGAAAATGAAGACAACTGTCTCTATGAATAGCCTGATCATCTATGTAGAAATCTCTAGAGTCTACACACACAAAAAAAAAACTACTGAAAAAAAGTGAGTTTAACAAAGATACAGAATGTAAACCAAAGAGGAAAGAGTCGTATGTTCAACTGACTGAATCATCCAGGAGCCCTTCAGAAAAGCCAGGAGTCCCTAGTATGTACATTTTTAATTCATGGAATCTACACTTAACGTGGAGGTATTATGTAAATTATATCCCAATGCATTTCAGAAGATTCAAAGAAGTTTATTTTTTAAATAATATCTGCATCCAAAATGGGGCTCGAACTCACAACCGTGAGATCAAGAGTCATATACTCTACTGACTGAATCATCCAGGAGCCCCTAAGAAAATTTTAAGACTAGTGATAATCTTCAGTCATTTTACAACGACATTCAAGAATATATATACCCTCTGACCGTTACAAACACAGCAAGATTCCCTTTAAATTTAGTAATTTAAGTGCACTTGAACAAATCACTGACGTATTTGGACAAGAAATGTTATCTTCATACACCTTGGGATCTCATCTAGGAACAAGAGGATCTGTGTGGCTGACAGAACTTTCTGTGATGATGTCAGTGTTCTGCGCCTATCCAGTACAATGGTCCAAACCTGCAGGTGCTTTACCACATGTTGAAAGAGACCTAGTGAGCTGGGAAGCCAAATAGTTGGCAGCATTTAATTTTAATTTTTCTTAACTTTTCAGGACAGGGAGGGGCAGAAAGAGAGGGAGAGCGAGAACCTGAAGCAGGTTCCATGTCCAACGTGGAGCCAGATGAGGGCCTGATCTCATGACCCTGAGACCATGACCTGAGCTGAAATGGAGAGTTGAATGCCACTCGGGTGCCCCCTAATTAATTTAAATTTCAGTAGCCATCTGTGCCTGGGAGCTACCCTAACCCAAAGTCTTTTTCACCTCAGTCTATTCTTCGAGGAGCCGAGAGCTATACCAGTCATTACAAAATCACCTCCTAGTTTTATTTATCTCAACATTTTATGAGAGGCAGCTTGAGTTAACAGTCTGTGATACAGTGTGAATTACAGAAGACACAATGCGACCACAAGAGCGGACAGCAAATACACTGACTCTGAAAAAGTTGTTTAATTGGTATGTGTGTGATTTCTGACTCTTGTACGTGTCATCACACACAGCCTGCTGGGAGGGATCGATTTCACCACGTAGAACTTGTGAAAGCAGCAGCTCCACATGGACGCATCTTCAGTGATGCTCACTGCTGGTAAACAAGAACAATGGTGTTAAATTATTTTCAAAGAAGCAAAATATAAAATGACTTGCATTTGTAGACCACCACCCAGGGAGCTCAGTGGCAGATTTCTGACAGTGTGCCTGAATGTGCTCATTCCTAGAAGTTAGCTCATTAAAATACTGTCTCGCCAGATCTGCCTCCTTTTCTATGGTGTTCTAAGATGTGCATGTGTTCTTAATTGAAATCGCTAACTTTCCCATAGACCTTCGCATAAGAGACAATACTGCAAAATACTACTCTGCTTTTCTGTGATATGTGAATCAAGACCTCAAAGTACAAGTCATCAACTAACTTACCTTTCATACATCTACAAATCTTCACCCTATAGAAAACACAGCGATACAAAGGAGTCACTGGAATAATGTGCAATGTTTTACTGTCATTTATGATCTGATTCATCCTTATGGAATGTCTATTCTAGACACAGAGCAAGTTGAAATTAAATTTGTATTGTTCAGGTAAGTCTGGACCCAAAGAATTCATTCCTATAGAGGAAAATAAAGATTCTGTCTAGAAACTGTATTTAACTATATATACATTCCATTATGTATATTTTATATATATATATATATTTATACTTCTACATGTATATGAAATATGCCCATTAAAGTCTTATGGAATTAAATGCAGAGATCTTCCAAGGAACATAGCTCTGGTGAGGATCCCCTGTTACACAGGAGTCCCATGGTCCTATGGAACAGGTAACTGCTGTCCAACTTCCTTCTGGGAGATGCACTGATCATGTCTGCACCTTAAGGCAACTGAACTCATACACAACAGTGGAAAGCAGATATTGGTGTCTCACCAAAGAGTTTACAAATGTATATGCCAAAATACCCCCTTTCCTTTGAAACACTTGTTAACCTGCTCTAGGACTAATAGTCCAGGGAACACAATTTGGGGAAAACCATCACAGAAAGCTCCATTCATTTTTTTTTTCAAAGATTTTATTTATATATTTGACAGACAGAGATCACAAGTAGGCAGAGAGGCAGGCGGAGAGAGAGGAGGAAGCAGGCTCCCTGCTGAGCAAAGAGCCCCAATGCGGGCCTAGATCCCAGGAGCGTGAGATCATGACCTGAGCCGAAGGCAGCGGCTTTAACCCACTGAGTCACCCAGGCGCCCCTCCATTCATTTCTCAGTGTAAGGAACAGTACTCATTTCAGTTCCAATTCTAATACAACAGTCATAACTTTAGGAGCTTACCCTATTTTTCCTAAGTTTGGGGCAGCGTTACCTAAGCTGCGTCTTCCTATATTTAGTCAGAATAGACACCAATTAATCTTCGCATGTGTTTTTTTCATTGAAAATTGCACCTTTTATGGACACGAGCTTATGCATATAATGTAACACATCCCGTATTAAAACATAATATCAGGGACGCCTAGGTGCTTCAGTTGTTTGAGCATGGGACGCTTGGTTTCAACTCATGTCATGATCTCATGGGTCATGCGATCCAGCTGTGTGAGCCTCTGGGCTCAGCAGGGAGTCTGAGGATTCTCTTCCTCTGCCCCTCCCCTGGCATGTGTGCGCAGGCATGCTATCAAATAAATCTTTAAAAGAGAAGTAAATACAAATAATACACGTTATGTACTGACTTTATATATGAATGAATTCTACATATAGTTAACGGGCTGCAGTTTCCTATTGATTGAAATGTACCAATAGGAAACAAACTGTAAAAACATCCCTGGGTCTTTGGAGCTTCTCCTAATTTCTGATGGTCTAACTGCTTCCCTGAGTCACTTGATCTAATTTTAATATGCAAAAGTTATAGAAGACATTAATTTATATCTTGCCCTGTTTTAAAATGAATCCCAGGGGCTTTCTAGAAATACATATAAAAATATTTATCTTACATAAAATATGACTCTAACATAGAAGATAAAAATATAAATGGTTAAAGGGAAAATGTTAGCACAAAGATTAAAAAAAATAAAAGTAAGACCGAGGAAAGACTGGATCAGTTAATCCTTAAAAATGTGTTTAGTTCTAATATTCTGGGATGTTATATTTGAAAAGGAGTATGTGATTTATTTTACTTGAGTTCTGCTGGGCCTCTGTTTTCATGCTTTTCCAGTACAGCATCGAGTGTCTTGATAAATGTGCTGTAAAAATGCATCTTTAAAGGAAATTATATTCTGAATTTATTTAAATCAGAGTATATTTTAGAAGAATTGTTTTCAGGACTTGAGGAAAATTAAATAAAACTGCAATATTTAGGAATTTATTTTGTATCTTTGAATATTAAATAAGTTCACTCCTCACGTTATAAATTTACATGCACATTCAAATACTGTACTTGATTAATATGTATTTTACGGAGTCTTCATTGCTTCATAATTATCCTCTGTTGTGGCAAAAATTATTCTTTTAAATCATAGATTTAAAAAATAAGCTCAATACCTCATTTATTTTCCAGTTTTCTTCCTTCATCAGATTGACTATTCATTTTAGGAATATTTTCCTAAAGATGTTTTCATTGTATGAACATCTTTTAGTTTACTGCTTGTTGCTTTTATGCTCTATTATTTCTACTTAGAGAAAATAAATTCTTTAAGTATTTTTGAGCCCCTCTTCATAACATTACAGTAGAATGGGGTGATAAATAGGACATATCCCTTATTCATTTCTGGTAGATCTTACTCTCAGTGCATACTGTAGTCACTGCCATGAGATAATTCAGCCTGTTGAAAAAGAAGGATTCTATCAATTCGGCAATGGCTGCTCTTTGGGCTAGACAGGTGTTCTGGCTCATATTACTCTGTATTTATTTTCTCTGCTTTGATATCCCCCAAAATACTGCATTATTTGCTCCACGGTATTCTTTATATGGATGTTATGTTGTTTGGATAATACATTCTATGATCAAACAATGAGATCATACACTTTCAGGAATTTTTAAAAAAAATCATTTAAAATATAGGAAGTAGAAATACCTCAATAGTTCCAAGCTATCCTCTTTTAACAATGATAATAAAACATATACACACATATATGTGTATATATTATTTTTTAATTTGACACTGGATGGCACAGTCTTGGGTAGACATACAGAAATCATAAAATTCAATGTTATCAGCCAACTGCGGTTTGCTATGTGCTAGGCACTGTGACAAATGATTCAGATGTAAACTCTAACATTTAACTCTCATAACAGCATTTTAGAGATTCTGAAAAAAATAGATACATGGAAATTAATTAACTCCCCAAACCACAGCCACAAGACAAGGAACACACACAACCACACACACACAGCCAAATGACAGCCGCTTGCCTTCTTGGTAATTAACCTATGATTTTTTTCTCCACCATCCCTAGTCTAGTACAACTGAAAGTAATTATAAAATAAATATAGAAACTTAGCTGTGGGAGTTTTGAGCTGGTAGATTTCCATGACTGGGTGAAATTAATCATGTTTGGGAAAGTAGAGTGGGTTGGAAGATAGTTGATAGGAAAAAGAACACAGAGTTTCCTAAAGATATCAACATTTTAATGGTGATGAAAATGTGTTCAGTTATAAAATGTTTTCAAATGTACTGGCTTTTTTGATGATACAAATACCAGATGAAAGCAGCTGAATCAACCCAAATACAGATGTAAGTACACAGTAAATGATGGCTTGGCTTAATTTAACTTAAGGCAAATTCCACAGCTATTTTATATCTAGTCCACAAAACAGGATTCTACGGTATCTTCTTGGATACTTCCTGTTCTACCATAGGTGTGAGAGCAGGATTGGGAAAACCACAGAGGATGGTTAAGACACGGGGTGTAGATGGCTGGTACCCCTTGAAAGCAGATCAAGGAAACAATGCATTCAAGGATGTGATGTTTCCAGAAAGAAGGAAGGTAGTAGGTAATGCCTGTAGGTCAATAATTCACCTGCTATGAGAAGAGCCCATCAAGAAAACAAAAGGAAGGAAAAGAAAAATAGAGTAGGCCAAGAATGAGTCTCCAAAGAAGGTCTGGTTCTTGTCTAGAAAGCTTTAAAACTCTACTAAGACAAGGAAGGTCCATAAAAGAGATTCTACAGTAGCACGGAGACATCTCTTCTTCCTGGAAAGGCACAGTAAACATCACAAAGACGGAAAAGTTTCCCAAATGATGTCACCACTGACCAGCCACGGGGTCCACACCCACACACCACGCTGCGGGACAATCTGTCTCTTCATCCCCACTGTTAAATGCATATATGTGCGTGCATGAAAAATGTCTGGCGAAGACGTATGCCAGATATTAGTGACAATTTAAGAATTGGGACAAGAACCAGGAATTGTGGCAGACCTGCGAACTAGGACATGCTTTGTGTCCTGCTTGATTTTTTAAAAAACTAAGCATATACTGTTTTTACCTTATAATTTTATAAAGCAAAAGAACTAGCACAAGCTCAAATGTAACCAATAAATAATACCTTTTTTTAACCCTTGTTTCCCCCCCACACACACACACATAGATTGACTTCACTGATGACCTGGAAGCTGAGGGATTTTTTTATTTTATTGTATTTTTTTTCTGATAAGAATGATGGATAGTAAAAGGAGGACACAGGCTGGCAGATTAATGGTAATAAAATGTGAACCAAATCCGTGCAGAGCAAAGATGAAATCATCCTTCAATTTCCATTCATTCTGCAAACAATCTGATGATCAGGTTCTTTCATTACACCCTTTGTGTTTCTCTCACTGAAAGAAACAAGGTGGCATTGTGATAATACTGATTTTCTGGAGAAAATTTAAGCAACTGATCTTAGAAGGCCTTGCTCTATAGAGTTCCTTTGTGTGTGTTTGAGTGTGTGTGGTATGTGTTCCCTCTGGATCCTCGTATATTAAAGAACATTTTCAATCCTCAGTGTTGCATTTCTTTCCTCCAACTCCACTTTAATTCCTTAGTGTGATAGTCAGCCTTCAGTGGGAAGCAGAAGGAAGACCCCCCAAGGACGACCATGTCTTAATTCCCAGATCCTGTGGCTATGTTACCTTTCATGTCGAAGGGAAATTTAAATTGCAGAGAGAATTTGGGTTACGAGCCAGCTCTTTATGTAATGCAGAGATTATTCTGGAATAACTCAGGTGGGTACAAGGCAGTGACAGGGTCCTTCGATTGGAAGGCGGAGGCGGACAGTAGGTAACAGTAATGTACTGGGATGCGAGAGGGGTCTACTTCCAGTCGCTGGCTTTGAAGGAAGAGTCCGTGAGCCCAGGAATGTGGGAAATTTCCCACCGGGAAAAGGCAAGGAAATGGATTCTTCCCTGGAACCTCCAAAAGGAACACAACCCAGACGACACGGTGATTTTTGTTCACTGAGACCCAGTTCAGACTTCTTACCTCCACAAATCTAAGAAAATACATTTATACCGTTTTAAGCCACTATGTTTCTGATGATTTGACAGTGACAGTGAACATACCAACCTAGCAAGCCAGGCGACCAGTTGCTTCCCCTCCAGCTCCTACCTTACCAGGCTGGTCTGGAGGCCTCTTTTGAGCTCTAAGAGCCCCACCCCACCCTGTGTTCAGTTCTCTTGGCGTAGTGGCTAGGAAGAAGCTTGGGGACAAATTCTTACTTTTCTGAGGCTCCAACCTTTAATCTCTTGGATCTCTGATACCTGCACTTCTAGCTCAGAGATGCTATAAAAATACATTGAGTATGACGACTGGTTACTGTGTGAAATAAAAGTTACTTTTAGAATATAATTTTATTACGATCTACTTAGAGTAATCTAGTAGCTAATGGTCTGTTTGCCATGTCCCTGAATACCTTACAGAGATTTAATTTCATATAATATGTGAAACAACCCCATAGAGTAGGTACTATTATTAGTCCTGCTATCACCATCACCATCATTCCTTATTAGGAGACTAAAGTGTAGAGGAGCTGCTGAGAGACACCATGGCAGTATGCTTTACCATCTTGTTTTTAACCTTGGCGATCTGCCTCTTGAGCCTGAGTACTTCATCAACACAACCTGACAGTTCTTCGATACGTCCATATAAAAAAAGCCTACCCCCATAAATCACCTGTGATGCTGAGAGAAGAGGCTTTAGCTAAAAATGTTAAGGTTATCATACCCACCGTGATGGGCCCAGCCGAGGGAGTGGGGGACTGGCGTCCTGGCTCAGCGTGGCAGATGCGCTTCCAGAAGGCATCCAGCCCACAGTTGATGGGGAGCGTCTACCTGTAAGAGACCCACAGAATTGAAGACAACCTACCACGGATTCCTGGTTTCATTTAGCAGGAATACAAATGTCATGGTGGATGGTCTTAGGAAGATGGCTGAATGTCTCTAAAGCCTGCTGATTTGTTCTTGCTACAACAGCTCCAGTCACAGAAGTGAAGCGTACATGGAGGCCAGGGGAGATGTTGTGGTACTCCAGCAGATATCTGCTCCTGGGCCCAGCTGATGGGGACACTGGCCACCAGGAGCTCACGGCACATTCCTTGAGACACCCCATCCTTCCTGGCTTAAGCCCAGACACCCTTTTACTTTTTACATGTTTTTCTGAACCAGAAATAGTTTGTCCCTGTAAAAACCTGTTAATTGGTTATCAGCTCCTTTTGGGTGACTACATACTTAGCAGATATATACCATTACTATCAAATGATAAAAAAGAGGAAAAAATTTGTCCAAGCATCATAACGGTTCTTATGTTTACTGACCCTAGACTTAACAAGACTGTCCCCCATTTGAGTATTCTCTGACTTGCAGTCTCTAAATTCAGATGTTTAATGGAACAAAGTAACACTTTTTATTCAGAGATTTGAAAGACAGCCTTGGAGGAGGTTCTAGAAAAAAAATACTTGAAACATTCAGAAGGCAAACTGGTGTATAACCCAAGTGGCGATGATACTCTGAATGGCTTGTTAATTGAGGGAGTAATTGCTAGGTATGTTATATGCCCAAATAAAGCTGTCCTGGCGAGAAAAGCAGTGGCATTATCTACTCTGACTGTGAGATCTGTTCACTCTTTCTTTGCAAAGTAAACCAATGAAAATTTTTGCCTGATTGATGCCAAAAAACAAAAGCAAACCTAGAGTACCTGTAAAGATTATGAGCTTTCCATAGTTTTTCTTCAGTGCTACTCAACCACTAAATATGTATCCTCATAAGATAAAATCAGGGAAAGAATCTCCAAACACTAGAAGGAAGATTGTCTCAGTTCACTGAATGTGAGCAGGAGAAAAATTACAATATTCATAAGCCAAACTTAGAATGAAAAGGAGATTTTTCCCCCCAAAAAAGCAGAGCACAGCATTTTATAATGCAGCAAACTATAGAATGTACTCATATTCAATAAGTCTACTTGTATTTTATGATTAAAGATCATCTAAGCCTTTGTATGAATGACATTCTTGATGTATTTGAAACAAATAAATGTTTAATGACATGAAAGCATACAAGAACACATTTTTTTAAAAAAAGGCAGCTTTTCTTAAAGAATTCAAATTTAACATTAAGAAAATACTATTTAAGAAGTGCCAAATTTTACCTTGAACTTGGCAATTTCATGCGGGCTGTGTGTTTGCTTTACCCTCCCCCACTTCTTTCAGGAGGGAAAAAGAAAACAGAGCATCTGTAATCACACTGTCATCATTAAAACATCCTTATAGGGAACAGAGGAGGATGTTCTGAGTCCTTCTAAAGTCTTGACATTTGTAGCCTCTATGGAGAAATCAGAGGAAAAATTATCACAAAGAAGGTAGGCTTCAAAGCTGACCTAGGAGCCATAAGAGCCTAGACAGTTTCAGCTTTAAAACAGGACTCAAACTACTAAGTATACTCTTCTAAAGGGCGCACGAATGTCCTTCTGGGTCTATAGCTGTCTGTGTCCATCTCTAAGAAATTATTTTGCAATATAAAAGGGAACTAATTGGGGTGCCTGGGTGGCTCAGTCATTAAGCGTCTGCCTCTGGCTTAGGTCATGATCCCAGGGTCCAGGGATCCAGTCCTGCATCAGGTCCTGCTTCTACTTCTCCTCCTCGTCTCCCTGCTTGTGTGCTGTCAAATAAATAAATCAAATTTTCAGCATCACTAGCTATCTGGGAAATTCAAATAAAAACCACACTGAGATACCACCTTACACCAGTCAGAATGGCCAAAATTAACAAGACAGGAAACAACAAGTGTTGGAGAGGCTGC
>PITA01026523.1:0-22474 GCA_004023965.1 Spilogale gracilis
GTGTCTGTGTGTGTGTCTGTGTTGTGTCTGTGTTGTGTCTGTGTTGTGTCTGTGTGTGTGTGTATGTCTGTGTGTCTGTGTGTGTGTGTGCGTGTGTAATGTAAGTGATACTTAGCATTTGCAAATCTGAATTTGTGTAACTATGGAATCAGATACTAAAACGATTAGATAACTTTATAAAATAAGTTTATAGACAGGAATAGACAGGATATCGTAAATAATTCTCCATTAAGCTTTAAAGCAGGTACTATGAATGCTTAAAAAACACATTTAAATTATTAGAAAATTACAAAAACATCATATATATTATATACAATTTCAGAGGAAAAGGACATTCCTTCAGTGCTTGATTACAACCTTTTCATTTCACAAATACAGAAATGGTACCCTTTCAGAAAATAAGACTTGCCTACGGTCACCCAATAAAATAATGAGAACATTGGATGAAGGCAAAAGTTTCCAATCTTCCAAGTATCTATTTTCTATACCTCAGTAATCTTTATTTCTATGAAACTTGCTAGCATGAATTTTTCTAACATATGTTTGGCTCCTTCTGGTGCACTTTCAACCAGAAGCTAGAAAAAAATGTTTTAATAAATTTATTAAATGACTTTACTAAATCAGAGAAGTTTTTGAAACACTCTGAGGTCTGCTTGGTTCTAGTTAGTTCCTGTGTCCCCTTCACAAGGAGAAGTCGTGAGAGCAGGTATAGTCTTACATTCTGCAGGTTGAACTGAAGCTGCTGCTTGTATGGTGCAAATTCCTGGGCGAGTTCATATCCCTCGTGATAAAAAGTAAATAACCCCTGAAGGAAGGACAGAAGCTGCAAAATAGAGAAATGAAAAAAAAAACATGAAAATGTGTTTTTAAAAAAAGATGACCACCAAACATAATAAATTGGGAAGTTATATCTCATTGTAAATCCACAAACTAATAAATTTTCAACCCCTTTGGTAAGGCAGACACTTAAGTTATGAATACGAAATAAAGCACAAGAGCTAATTTTTACTTCCCTTTTGGTAAACAGAGGCAGGAACCATGTTACATGAACAACTATTCTACTGCTCAAACGCACTGAAGAAATACCCAAGAGAGACCATTAATAGGGATAAAGACTCAAGAGACATGGGTCCTACCCTAGAAGAGGTTCTATTCCAAACAGAGAAAGAAAACATGCACCGATGCGAGGAAGGCTAAACCAGTCAAGCAGAGATAAGGAGTCCCACAGGGAAGGAGGAAGAATTCGATCAGGTAAAATTAAGAAAAATATCACAAGGTGGCAGCACGGACTCAGGTATTAAAGAGACAACATTGTAGCAAGTCACTGGAAGAACTAAGAACAGAGGGGAAAGCAGAGCAAAAACGGGGAACTGGTCACAAATTCTTCACATAAAGAGTCGGAATAAAATCCTCTTCAAGAAACCACAAGGTCCATTAGTCTCCTAATCCCAAACTCACATGGACTTATTTATCATGGTCTTATTCATAAAGCAAGAATGCATCTCCATGGACTTACAGGACACAGCTATTTATATAAATTATAACTGAAAATAATTATTTTTCATTTAATTCATTGGTATTTTTATTACAGACTTGTCCACCAATTTGATTTCTTCCTACCATGAAGTTAGAAGATATGTTCTAGAAATGGCTAATGTCTTTCTAATTCAAATAGCATATTATGTCTGTAAGCTATTATTTTAAACTGAGGGAGAAACTCAATTTGAAATTTTCCTAAGTGAATAAATCTCCAACAATCTTCCGTGTCTGGGGAAATAGGGGCATTCAGCTAAGCACCAACTGGTATGTGTGTTACGATTTCCAACAGATAAACACTGGTTCTGCCTGAAAACAACCACCTAAAGCTTTCCTTCTATAGCCGGTCAGCTCCCCACAAAGTCACGTTCATGTCAGAAAACACATGTTTTCAAGTTGGCTTTAAACTGTTACATTTTAAAGACCTTCCTTCTCTTATTCAACAATGCCTGATATTATTTTCCAGTTTTAGAATTATTTTAGTCAACTTTATATCAGCTGATAATTATTATTATCAAAACTAAATGCTCAATAAATTATCCTTTACTAAAATGATGCTATAATATATCTGCTGAATTATCTAATAATTTAAAATATATAGTCTGCTCATATTGTGGCCTAATTAAAAAGAACTATATCTTTTAATTAATTGAGATTTGGATATACATATTTAGAAGTTTTCAGAAACAAATAAATACTTTGGAAGTATACAGACAACACTAGTCTTTGAAATATCCAGATAATAGCTTATGAAGTTGTTTGAAGTATTATTTCGTGTTTTATAAGTGCCTATAACTGGTCCCCAATTAAATTGTCTTCTTATTAACTGGATGTCATAATACAAGGAAGACGCTATTCTAATATCATCCTAAGTATACATTACTTAATTACACTTATAAAGAAGAGCTTTAAGAATATTTGTTGTATTTGTATAGTTCCTGTAAAACACCAGATTCCCCAGATCTGTCTAAATACATGAATCTACTGGAATCTTCTAGCACAATTCAGATTCACTCAGGAGCAGACAATGCATTCTGAACACCTGCTAGGGAAAGAAAGATGACTGACATGCTGATGCTGAAATTCATACTGAATGGCAAGGGACCCAGACCATCAAAACAATGTTAAAAAAGAAGAACTAAGTATTTAGACTTAGCATTTTCCATTTCAAAACTCAATACAAAGCAATAGTAATCAACACAAAATGATGCTGGCACACGCATAGACATTAAATCAATGTCTAAGAATTGAGAATCTAGAAATAAGCCCACACATCTCTGGTCGACTCATCTTCAGCAAGGGCACCAAGACCATACAAGAGAGAAGGAACAGTCTTTTCAGCAGGTGATCCTTGAACCACTGCATAACTATACGCAAAAGAATGAAGTTGTAACCCTGCCTCACACCGTAGATAAAAATTAACTAAAGATGAGTGAATTGTATGGTTGTGTTGATTTACACCCCAATACGACTGCTTTAAAAAAAAAAAAAGACTTCACATACAGAACACTATAATTCATTGAAAGAAACCTAAATATCATATAATACTTCTACATTTGGCCACTGGAAGCTTTAAGAAGATTGGAAACATAAGGCGAAAGCAAGGCATCAATTTTCATCCAGTACACGTGTCCAGCCTGGAATTAAATCAGTACTCCTTGCTATTCCTCAGCTGGAGAAAACTTGGAGATAAACATCTTAGATGATAGCCTCAAAATAAGTACTGAAAGCTTTAAGTTTAATACATAGCTATTCAGAGCAATTTATTGAATGGAAATGAAAGATTATAAAAATATAATCAAATTAATGAGAAAAAATGAGGAAAAGAGAGCTAAATAAGAAAAGCAGACTGGGAGACAATTCTTAAAGAGAATAATGAAAGAAAGAAGAACAAATGAATGAATGCATGGACATAGGCATAGATTCAATTAATTAAAAAAAGGCAAAAATTTTTGAAATCGTGGCTATATCATCAGTCAAGCATCTATGGAGTTCCTGAAGGCAGCTTTCCAAGATTTCAAGGGAAAGGAATTCAGATGAAGTGGCTAGAGGTAAACTTCCACGATAAAGAAACAGAAAAAAAGAACTGTAGCCAACAAAGTGGTTAAAGAAGATACCGATGGCTAACAGACAAATGAAAAGATGCTCAACATCACTCATCATCAGGGAAATGTAGATCAAAACTACAGTTAGATATCACCTCCTCCTGTCAGAATGGCTAAAATGAACAGAAGAAACAACCAGTGTTGGTGAGGGTGAAGAGAAAGGGGAACCTTCCTGCACCGTTAATGGGAATGCAAACTGGTGCAGCCACTCTAGAAAACAATATGGAGATTCTTGAAAAAGTTAAAAATAGAGCTATTCTATGACCCAGCAATTGCACTACTAGGTATTTCCCAAAGGATACAAAAATACTGATTCAAAGGTTTATAGCAGCGTAATGAACAATGGTCCAATTATGGAAAGAGAGCAAATGTCCGTATGTCCACTGACTGATGAATGGATAAAGAATCGCAAACTGAGATCGTGTGTGTGTATGTGTGTGAGTACGTGTGTGTACGTGTGTGTGTGCGTGTGTACACATCCATCAGCCATCAAAAAGAATGAGCTCTTGCCAACTGCAATGAGAAGGACAGGGCTAGAGAGTGCTTTGCTAAGCAAAACAAGAGAAATATGATTTCATTCTATGTGGAATTTAAGAAACAAATGAACATAGAGTGAACAAAAAAAGAGAGAGGCAAACCACTACACAGACGCTTAACTGTGGAGAACAGACTGAGAGTCGCCAGGGGTAAAGGATGGGTTGGACCGGTGACGGGTGCTGAGGAGAGCACTTGTGGTGGTGGGCACGGGGGCTGTGTGGGTGATGGGTCCCTGAGTTCTGCCCCTGAATCTAGTATCACACTGTATGTTGACTACAATTTAAATAACACATTGAAACTACAAAAAATAAAAATAAAAAAATAAAGTTCAACCGAAGCTACATTTAGATAAGGTCTTTCCATGATTGATTTCCAACACAAAGTACGAGAGGATGAGTCAACCAAACCAATGCAATGTAGTTTTCTTCTCCAAATTTCCATTCACTATCTAATTACTTTTGCAAATTTCAGATTTTCAGTTCTTACTGCATTTTAGCCAGAACTAAATCCAAGGACCAGACAGATTTTAAGATGTATGATCCGAGGACAGCTTTATTGTTTCATTAACTGTACTTAGGTCTTCAGCAGGATAGAAATTTAGCCTTTTGTCTTACAGTTTTGGGGAAAAAAAATGACATTGTCTTATTTGCTTACTTTAATTTGAGTGTCAAAATTATTCCACTGTAGACAACCCAAAAAGTATTTTCTAGTATACTTCATGATATAATAAGCTAAAAAGCTAACACAGATTAAGCAGATTATGTGAAATTTTCTTTAACAAAAGATTTAAAATTAAACTTAACAGACTAAGGGCACACCGTCAATACTGTATGTTTTAGTTTATATAAATGGTTTTATTTCCATTTTTCATATTAATTTTTAACATAATACAAAAAGACTAAAATGAATTCTATAAAGAATACCCTAATAAGAGCATGCTCTTACAGTATTTAGATGTATATTTTAAATCATGTTAAAATTAAAAATGTCTTTTTGAAACAGTTATATCCAGCCTTGAAGCCACACTAAAAAACAATTCATCAATTTTGTTTTCATATCTGTGCTGACAGTCAATGTGAGAGCTCAAACCAGCTGATATCTTACCGATGCTAATGATGCACCAGGCGCTTGCTGGCTGTTACGTACATCGGACGAGCCTCAGCACAATCCTAAGAACTACAGTTTTTATTCCCAATTTACAGATAAAAACCTAAGGCACACAGAGTTTGAAAAACAAGCCAGATTCACACAGGTGTAAGATTAGAGCCAAATCCTATATCTTTGCCTCTCAGGCATTACACCTGTCTGTCACTAACATGAAAAGTGGTACGTCAACTGCAGCCTGGTCAGGGAGGGGACATTTTTTTTAAAAGATGATAAAAAAAAGTATGGAAGAATGAATAAATGGACAGATAGGTGCACTGTTTCAAGCATCTTTACCAAAATAAAGGTCAACCTCATATTTTCTTCTAATTTTAAGGAATTAAAATAACTTTACAATACAATTTTCTATAGCCATCCATTTTATTTAGTTACAGCAAGTGTCAAGGAAAGACTGACTGTTATCATCAGGTGGCCAGTGAGACGGCAAATGGTACTAAACAGGACTTCAGCTTCGGGTCTGGGTTTCTGGCTCTCCCTCCATTTCCCTCTGTGATTTCAGGCAACTAACAATCTTTCTGTGACTTCCTCATCCTGACAAATAACAGCTACCTAACCGTAGGTAAACTGTACCTACCTCATCCTGACAAATAACAGCTACCTAACCGTAGGTAAACCGTACCTACCTTTACCTACCCGTAAAGCTTACGGGCCATGTGAGGTAACAGAGAAAACACAGGACACAGTAGTCGCTCACAAAACGTTAGTTTCAGCTAAGTATGCAAAAGAATGTAATCAAAACATACAAAACTGCAGCTGAATGAACCGTAAGGGAGTTAAGTCTTAAAACGATTCTCTGGGTTTCCGAGCCACAAACCTTCATGTACCATAGTAGATTCCCAGTCCACGAGGGCGCGAGTCTCTTGGGTGTGCTGTTCATGCTCAGCACACGTGACGAGCTTTTCCTCCTAACCTTGAGACAACTCTGACAAGTAGGAATCTTAAGATCAAGAGTCAGGAGATTGGGTTTTTCCCTCTCCGATCTCCAGCCCCCCATTCCGGACCTGCACTCGGATTTGATGGCAAATCTGACAGGATGAAGGCTAGCACGCTTGACAGGAACAATGTGAATAAATGCAAAACAATGTGGAATCTTAAAATTTTCTAGTAGCCACATTAAAAAAATAATTTAGGATTTATCGAAAATATTATCATTTCAATATTCAAGCAATATAAAAGAAGTCTTAGGATATTTTACATGCGTTTTTGTACCAAACCTTTGCAATCTAGTATGTTTTCCATTTACAGCCCATATGAACCTAGACTATCATTTTAAGTGCTTGATAGCCAACATGGGTAGTCGCGGCCATACTGGACACTGGAGGTCTAGAGCTCAGTTAACTACAGTCACTTTCTATATAAGAGAGGATAAATGGGGGGGAGAAAGGCTATTAAAACTATGTATCTAATGGAGATTTGAGCTTAAAAAGTTGATCTTCTGTATCTTTTAAGAACAATTACACAGTTTTATAAAAAAAATATAAACATTCCCATTCTTCTGTGTATTAGAACTAGCTTTTCCTTGACATAATGACACTGTAGGAATATTTATTCCTAATATGGTAGTATATTCTTACCCAAGATTTTGCTTTCTGTGGTTCAGTTACACACAGTCCCCGGGCTGTGAAAGCACGTAATCTTCCTTCTGACGTTTCACTAGGTCAACAGTAGCCTAACAATAACAGTATATTAGCAATGCCTACATTATTCACCTCCCCTCATCTCGTGATATAGGCACCTCACAAGAAGGGTGAGCCCAGTGAGATATTGTGAGAGACCATATTCACATACCTTTTATTACAGCATAGTGTTATATTTGTTCTATTATTAGTTATATTATTGTTAATCTTTTACTGTTTTTAATTTATAAATTAAACTTTATCTTGGTATGTAGGTATGTACAGGGAAAAAACAACAGTATACATGGGGCAGGACCACCCTTTGTTTTAGGAGTTCCAAGACTGGGAATCTTGGAACATATACTGAGGATAAAATGGGCATACTATTGTACCTCCTGAATATTCTGTAGAAATTTTATGGCAAATAGTAAGATCTTGACATTATTAAGACAACATAAAATTATCTCAAATATATCAACATTCTTACTTTATGATATTTAGTGCCAATGATCATTCCTTACCTAAAGTTTCTATTCTACTCTGTATCTTATAATCTATAGAAGATAGGTCTCATCCTTGGAGCATTTAGCTTTACTCTAATGTTTAATAAATATGGGCCCACGGTAGAGTAGACTACTAGATTTCTGTAATATAAACAATCATGCAACAGGAATTGGATTTTTTGTAGAATAAAAAGGGCAAAAATATTAATTAGTTTTCTTAATTTTTTATGTATGTCTTCCAGGGAACTTTGTTTTTGGAATGAAAAATATTTCTTTCCTCAAAATTAATTTGTAAATACATAACCTAAAGAGCAGCATGCCCATGTTTCATTCCTTCCATTTCCATTCCTCTCATTACTGCAAAGGAAACTGAATAGAACCCCGTGGATGAAGCTATATGGCAGAAATGAGAACAAGACTAAACTGACACACTATTTGGGTTGGCCCGACATTCCAATAAGAACAATAGAGTAGCCAAGAAAATACTTTGGAAGAAGGACAAATTTAACATTGGTTTTGACTGTGGTGTCACAAGAAAGGCATGCATTAAGGAAGATTCATCCGATCATCCCCGGTTGGGATAATGGTAGAGGGAAGGAAAAAGACACATTTCAACTGAAGCACAGTTCCCACCTCTCTACCTGTATTACCAAAGGGATTCACAAATTCTTATCATCCCATCAGTCACCTGTAAGCAAACAATATTCTAGTCTTCTCCTTATAAATATGGTATCATCTGATAGAATGGTCTGGTTCAGTGTTCCCAGACAGGATACACTATAAAAGAGGCTTTAAGAGGGTAACAGGCTACCCGAACGTCCCTGCCCAGAAATGTCACTCCCCAGGGAAGAGAGAGGGTATTACAGATGTGAAAGGGTCATCCCAGGTGCAAAGAAGAAAAACAACAAGGAATGGGAGCAGGTAAGACAGAAGTATAAAAAAATACCATCCGATATAATGGGCACACACCACAAGTTTAGGGTTAGGAAGAGCTAAAATTCAGAAATTCCAAGAAACAGATCCTAAGGAGGAAGTTTGCCAGCAAGCACAGAGACTTCAGAAAACCCACAGTAGGGTTCAGAGGCAGGATTTTGTCACTGGGAGGGGAATGGGAATTTTAAGTACCGGTCATCATCCTAGACTGGGGGTTGTTAGGCTGCCTATTTCTCAGTGAGCCGCAGATAAGCTTTAGAAGACCCCCTAGCTCATATAAAATATAATGAGATCCCCCAAACATCTAGTAACTAAGAGGTTACTAACTCGTTCTAAGGAATTTAAGGACCTCGCTGTCTGGCAAACAACTTTTAGTTAAGACTGTTATCCCAAATAAAAGGTAAAAATTAAATCCTTGAGCCTGCGTTGTGGTCTCTAGTTCCTTAAATTTGTCTAGCTGAAGCATTAGTCTTATAAACCTGCCAAGTGCCCAGTTTATAGGAGAGTCAGGCTGCTTCAGGTGCAGGGAGAGAAGTGAAGCAGAAGTTGCTGGGAGCCAGGCAGGGACCAGAGCTCTTCCCAGTATCTGCTCTGCCTCTTTCCCTTCATCCTTGGGGAATCACTAATAGGGTTCCATCAAGAAATGAATTTCATCAAATAGATTTTAAGATGTGTCTTCTTGTTCCTTCTCCCCACAGTCTCTGCTAAGACAGAAACAGGTTTTTGTGGGGTTTTTTTCAAGATTTTATTTATTTATTTGACACAGCGAGAGAACACAAGGAGGCAGAGAGAGAGGAGGAAGCAGGATCCCTGCTGAGCAGAGAGCCCGATGCGGGCCTCGATCCCAGGACCCTGAGATCATGACCTGAGCTAAAGGCAGAGGCTTAACCCACTGAGCCACCCAGGCGCCCTAGAAACAGGTATTTTATTACTTATTATAAACAGACTTAACAACTGACATAGAGAAGTATGGATTAAATCATCTTTTAGATTATCTATATATTTAACTATTATCCTCTCATCTTGTGGGAATTGAACATAAACAAAGATTATCTTGACTTAGAGGACTTACCTAGATTCATCACAAATGATGCATTATGAAGATGCCTACTCAGGCAATGCGGTAACATATTATCGTAGTACTTGGGGGAAAAATGCTAAGAAAATAAAGTAAGCTTATGAAGCCACCTGTTCTTCCCTGTAATGCGACTTAGGTTAGGGAATCCTTTACTTTTTACACTGACTTAGGGAAATAAATGACTTCATAGGGAAGTGAGGCAGGTCCCAGCCATGCAAGGAAGCGAAAGGGAACAAAAGGAGAAATGTGACCTTATGTTTCCTCCATTCACCTAAAGCTTTAGTAGCTGGGGCACTTTAGTGGTAAGGTAGTTACTTAGGTATATATAATGTGAATGAACCCTTTTTATTTTTTAATTTTTCCATTAACATACTATTTTTAAGAGCAGTTTTAGGTTTATATAAAAATTGAGTAGAAAATATAAAGAGCTCTCATGTATTCCTTCAACCTCCACCAGTTTCCCCCATTATTAACATCTTGCATTAGTGTGGTACATTTGTTACAAACGATAACCTAAGACTGATACGTTATTGTTAACTAACCTCCACATTGTCCATTAGGGTTTATCCTTTTAATTGTATATTCCGTAGTTCTGACAAACATATAATGACTAGAATAGTGTCCTAATAAGCTCTACTACCTTCCTCTACATTTTCCTTCCCTTTTGTTTTTAAAAATCACAATGTTTGGGGCACCTGGGTGGCTCAGTTGGTTAAGCGACTGCCTTCAGCTCAGGTCATGATCCCGGAGACCCAGGATCGAGTCCCACATCGGGCTCCCTGCTCGGCGGGAAGCCTGCTTCTCCCTCTCTCACTCCCCCTGCTTGTGTTCCCTCTCTGGCTGTGTTTCTCTCTGTCAAATAAATAAAATCTTTAAAAAAAAAGATCACAATGTTCAACAGAAAAACATTACAAATTTTGTTTTCATAGGATGTGTTGGAAATACTATTTTGTAGGCAAACTGAAACTTACCGGTTCAACAAATTCGAACTTCTTCTTTTCTTGAACCTCCTGAATTTTAAAGACATATTCTAGTGATGCTTCATAAAAATTTTGATGTTCTCGGTCAATCTGTGTATCTGCCTAAAGAGTAAAAAAAGGCAAATAATGACACAAAGAGTAATTATTGGTAGTTCTATATAGAAAAGGACCCAAATCTTGTTCTACTTCAAAATCTTTATTAAAAATTAATACAAAAAGTCTTAATATAGTAATTATGATTTTGTTTTGATCACACAGAGACCAGGAAAACATAGTCCTTACCCACCAGAGTGAAGATGGGAGGGAGAATAAGCATACAACATTCACCATAAAAACTATAAAGAAGGTATATCAATACATATGGAAATCTATAGAATCATAGGAAAAGAAACTAAATTCAGGAAGAAAATGGTGGTGGTACGCAGTGAATCTTAACATGAACAACTGTCAGCGAATAGCAGAAGACAAAAGAATAGTCACACCCATGAAAAAGTAAGGAGGCATGAAAGATACTGACAGCTCGGCTACAGAGTGAAAACGCAGAGGACAGTAGGGGAGTAAGACTGGCATCACATTTTAAGGTCTAGATACTTCAGGACAAATCAGGATTTTCAAGGAGGGAGAATCATTTGAGAATATTCAGGAGTCACATAATTAGGTAAAGTCTTAGAAAGAGAATACTGGTCGCAGAGCCCCCCCCCCCCCCCCATCAACGGTTCTAACCTAGTAAATCATCGTCTATCAATGCTGTGCACATTTATTATGCAAAACTGCAGTGAGGGTCTAGTGATGAAATGAGAAAGTGTTATTTAATTTTCTCTTTCTCTCTTTTTTTTTTGTTGCCTCTCCTTCATGCCCACTATTTCCTGATGTTCTCTTTAAAACTGATCTTGATTTAGTAGAGAACCATGATTTTACTTTTCCCTCAGTCTGTACGCTTCACTGGCAGCTGATATCACAGAAAGCAGAGGAAAAGAAAGGAATGGACTCTGGAGTACTAAGGCTCCACCCACAATCATCTGGGAAGAGAAAATACTTCAGAGCCACTTCACAATGATAATTTCAGATAGAAAAACTTTAAAAAAGGTAAAATTAGGTTTGCTAGCCTGAACATCATAGCATATTAAAATTTCATTTGAAACACCTTTAGTAACAATTATTTACTATAAATTTATTTATTATAAATAAAAGTAACCCCATATTATTAGCAACTCATTAGAGAGTTTTTAAGTTGGGAATTCCAAGTATGTTTCCAAACTAACATACAAAAGAACACATCGATCAGGTAGGAAATCTGAACCAGAAGCTTCTCAGCTCCCAAAAGACATACCTCTATACATTCTCCTCTTATCACTGTTGGAGGAACACAGTATTTACAGAATGAATGGAAGGGAGTACTGGTGCTTTGCTAACTCATGTCTAACAACCGGGTCTCTGGTGGGAACGCCCGATTTGCAGTCTATGCTGGTTTCCGTGGCATAAATATTCCCCAATAGCCAGTTCCGAATCACAACCCTAACATCACTGAGTGTGGAAGTCACGGAGAGATAAGAAACCAGTTCTCCAAAAGAAAGCTCCCATACAACACTGAGTGTAAATGATGTGAGGGTACTTTCCGGCTCAGAGAGAACGTTCTACGTCACAAGTCACCTCTGAAGCTTGTCTTTACTTTAAAATAAATAATGACATTGACTGTATAGACTAGCACCCGGGAACAGACTGAAATGCTGAGACCCCTCCATAGCACAGACGGTCACCTGTGGTCCACAAGGCTGTGGAGAAGAGAGCTGCTAGCACCGCAGTCCTAAACGTTCTCCACGGCAAGGCCTGCTTCCAAGGCTGGTCCTCGCCGGCACCCGGGAGTGTGGATGCCAGGGGGGTACCCAGCACCCTAACAGGTAAGAGCAGCTCCCTGTGCCTACATTGTGCCAAAAATATGATTTAAGCACCTACTTCCTGGGAGTCTGGACAAGTAGAGAGTACATATGAGGCCAGCCTCCTGTAAAACCTATGGGCACTTGGTCTGAAATGAGCTTTTAATAGACAGCATTTTGCATGCGTTGTCACAATTTATGGCTGGGAGAATTAAGCATGCTCTACCTTTCTCCCCGGGAGAGGACTCTTAGAGACGGCCTGATTTCCCCGTCTCCATTCTATGCACTTCTGCTGATTTTTCTTTGTATCTTTTCACAGTAATAAGTCACAGCAGTGAGTCCTCCTGGGAAATCACCAAACCTAGGGGTGGTCTTGGGGTCCCCTGACCTAAGTCATTTCCTCAGAAACTTATTGGCCACACACAATCCCATGCCATGAGAAGATGGGGAGGTGGGGTGCAAAGAGGGATAAAAGAAAATAATTGCTCTTACTGTTTGCCAGTAATAGATGTTTTCATCATCTCCAATCCTAACAACCATATGCAATATGCCAAACCTGCTTTGGAAAGTCATTCGGAATGCACAGAGCTGAAGGAACACTACAGTTTAGTTACTTTCCAAGACAAGATTTAGAAAGGCACTCTTTTACTCTGGTAACTTCCTCTGGTACTTAAACTCAGAGCAGGTGGTTCACTAGGAGGCATCGGCTCATATATCCACAGCTACTGCTGCTACGTCTTTTGTACTGGATCAGTAGGGTGACCATGTAATTTATTGTCCCAACTTTGAAAACTGAGAGTGAGCATTAGGAATACTTATGCCGGAACAGTGTGCAGAAACTGCTCTCTACAAGATGAAGGGGACAGTGAAGTCATCCTGCTAAAACAACGTTGATTCCATAAGAAAACCATCACCATAGTGACCACCAACTCATCCCTGACCACAATAAGCTACCGACGGCAACTTAAGGTAAAGGAAGAAGTTTCATGTGATGTGTTTGTCAGATCCCCTCCAGAGGAGAAAGCATGTAAGCTGGAATGTATTCTGAAAAATGAAGAGGTTTAATATAGGTGGAAATCAAAGGAGAGGAGTTTGAGGGAGGGCACAGAGTCAAGAAAAGTTCTTTTTCAGGAGAGTGAAAGGCTTGGAACAATTAGAAATGAGAGTGAAGGCATGAGATCAAATGAGTGCAAACTTCATCATACAGAGAGGGCAAAAGCTTGACGAAGATGCTGATCTCAAGAGGATCAACATGAGGACCGTGTAGGATATATTGATTAAAAGGCAGGACTGGGTGCATGGGATGAAAAAAGACCAGTTATTTGATAGGGATAAAGGAGATTTCAGGGAAGCATACACTGTAACAATAAAGACATAAAGACAGAATCTAAGGGATTCCCTTCATTTAGGAGGTGGGGATCAGAGGAAACTGTTGAAAGATTATTTAGTGATACATGGAAAACCAAAATCTGAATTTCTACAAGAAACCCTTTTTTCCCTTTATTTTCTTTTCTGGATTATAAAAGAAATACATATTCATTATTGTAAGCTTACTCATTATTAAAACATAAATATAAAAATAAAAATTGTAATCCTACTATTAATATTTTGATATGTAACACACACAAACTTAAGCAAACCTGAATAATACTATATATTCTCATTCAAACTCTACTTTTCCCCCGACTTTATCTGATGGATATTTTTCAATGTCTTTAAATAATTTGCAAATAGAACCTTTACAGCCATATTATACTCCATTTTCACCAAACTATATTGGCATATTTATTCCAATCACTCATTTGTGCCACTTCAGAAGTCTCTAATGTTTTTTAACATTTTATTTATTTACTTGACAGAGAGAGAGATCACAAGTAGGCAGAGAGGCAGGCAGAGAGAGAGGAGGGAGCAGGCTCCCTGCTGAGCAGAGAGCCCGATGCGGGCCTCGATCCCAGGACCCTGAGATTATGACCTGAGCCGAAGGCAGAGGCTTTAACCCACTGAGCCACCCAGGCGACAGAGAAGTTTCTAAATTTTTACATTGTAACTCTTGCATCAACGTATTTATACAACTTATTGTTTTGCTCATGACTGATAATTCCTCTTAAGTAAATTCTGGCCAATATAATCATTTCAATTATCTTGCACATTTAAACTTTGTTGAAATAAGCCGTCAAATTTACCCTAGAATTGACTGAATGAGTTTATGTTCCCACTAGAAAAACAAAAGTGTACTCAGTTTCCATACCTTCACTAAGTGTATTATATTCTCATAAGTTAAATAATATCCTGCTGCAGTTACTAAATTGCATTGTTTTCTTAATACATGTGGCATTGAAATTTACAGTATTTATATAAAAAAGAAACTTAAAATACTTATTATGGTTTATATTTCTTCTTTGATGAAATGCCCTTTTAATTCATTTAAAAAATTTTTAATTTTAATTCCAGTTAACATGCAGTGTTGCATTAGTTTCAGATGTGGAGTATAGCGACTCCACAACCCCACACATGGCACGGTGCTCACCAAACAGATGCATTCCTTCATCCCCCTCACCTGTAACCCAACCTCGCACTCACTCCCCCTGTGGTGATGTAACCACCACTTTGTTCTCTATAATTAAGAGACTGAATCTTGGTCTCTCTCTCTTTCTTTTTCACTTTGATTTTTTCTTTTTAAGGTTTTTATTTATTTCCACTTAACTGTATGATAAAACTGTATATACAACAGTATGATAAAATATTGTATGATAAAACACTCCACACATCTTTGTTTCTTAAATTCCAAATATAAGTGAAATCATATGGTATTTGTCTTTCTCTGACTGAATTTATTTCACTTAATATTATACTCTCTGCCTCCATCCACACTGGCGTGAATGGCAAGATTTCATTTTTTATGACCGAATAGTATTCCATCACACACACACACACACACACACACACTCACACCACTTCATCTTTATCCGTTCATCTATCATTGGAATCTTGGGTTACTGCCATATATTGGCTATTGTAAATAATTCTGCAATAAACACAAGGGTGCGTGCATCCCTCTGAATTAGTGTTTTTATATCCTTTGGGTAAATACCCAGTAGCCTGATAACTGGATCATAGCCATCTATTGGCCATCTGAATGTCTGTTCATGTCTTCTGCCCGTTTTAAATTGGATTATTTGGTTTTGAGTGCTGAGTTTTACAAGTTCTTTATATATTTTGGATACTAACCCTTTACTGGATATGCCATTTGCAAACATCTTCTCCCATTCTGTAGGGAATCCCTTCAGTTAGGTTGGTCATTTCCTTTGCTGTGCAAAAACTTTATTTTTGATGTAATCCAAATAGTCTATTTTTGCTTTTGTTTCTGTTGCCTCAGGAGACAGCTAGAAAAATGGGGTACAGCCAAAGACAGAGAATTATACCTGTGCTCTCTTCTAGGACTTTTATGGTTTCAGTTCTCACATTTAAGTCTTTAATCTATTTTGAATTTATTTTTGTGTATGGTGTAAGAAAGTGGTCCAGTTTCATTCTTTTGCATGTTCCTGTCCAGTTTTCCCAGCATCGCTTGTTAAAGACACCATCTTTGGGCTCCTGGGTGGCTCAGTGGGTTAAAGCCTCTGCCTTCGGCTCAGGTCATGATCTCAGGGTCCTGGCATCGAGGCCCGCATCAGGCTGTCTGCTCAGCAGGGAGCCTGCTTCCTCCTCTCTCTCTGCCTGCCACTCTGCCTACTTGTGATCTTTCTCTGTGTCAAATAAATAAAATCTTTTTAAAAAAAAGACACCATCTTTTTCCCATTTGAGAGTCTCTCTTCCTTTGTCAAAGATGAAGTGGCCCTATAATTGTGGGTTTATCTCTAGGTTTTCTATTTTGTTCCATTGATCCATGTGTCTATTTTTGCACCAGTACCTTACTGTTTTGATTACTACAGCTTTGTAGTATAACTTAAAGTCTAGAACTGTGATTCTTCCAAGCTTTTGTTTTCTTTTTCAAGATTTCTCTGACTATTGGGGTTTCCATACAAATTTTAGAATTACTTGCCCTATTATTTTCTGTGAAAAATGCTGTTGGTGTCTTGATAGGAATTGCATTCAGTGTATAGATTGCTTTGGGTAGTATAGACAAGTTAACAATGGTTTTTCTTCCAATCCATGAGCATAAAAGGTCTTTGCATTTCTTTTTGTTGTCTTCAATTTCTTTAGTCAGTGTTTTGAGTTTTTAGAGTTACAGGACTTTCATCTCTTTGGTTACATTAATTCCTATGTATCTTACTATTTTTGGTGCAATTGTAAATGGAGACTGTCTTCTTAATTTCTCTTTCTGCTGCTTCATTATTGGTGTGTAGAAATGCAACAAATTTCTGTATCCTGTGACTTTATTGAATTTATCAGTTCTAGCGGTTTTGTATGGAGTCTTTCAAGTTTTCTATATAGAGTAGTGTGTCTTCTGCAAATAGTGTAAGTTTTACTTCTTCCTTACCAATTTGGATGCCTTTTATTTATTTTTGTTGTCTGATTTCTCTGGCTAGGACTTCCAGTACTATGTTGAATGAAAGTGGTGAGAGTGGACATCCTCTCTTGTTCCTGATCTTAGAGGAAAATCTCTCTTTCCCCATAAAAGATAATGTTTGCTATGGATTTTTCATATATGGCCTTTATTTTGTTGAGGTATATTCCCTCTAATCCTACTTTGTTCAAGGTTTTTATTATGAATGGCTGTTGTACTATATCAAATCATTTTTCTGTATCCGTTGAAATGATCAGATGGTTCTTATGCTTTCTTTTATTGATGTGGTTTATCATGTTGATTGATTTGTAAATACTGAACCAGCCTTGCATTCCAGGAATAAATCCCATTCAGTTGTGATAAATGATTTTTTAATATATGGCTTCTGTTTGCTGGTATTTTGTTGAGGATTTCAAAAACTATGTTCATCAGAGATATTGGCTTGTAATTCTTTTTTTGTGTATGTGGTGTCTTCATCTGGTTTTGGTATCAGGGTAATGCTGGCCTCCTAGAATGAATTTGGAAGTTTTCCTTCCTTTCTATTTTTTGGAACAGTTTGAGAAGAATAGGTATTAACCTCTTCTTTAAATGTTTGCTAGAATTTACCTGTGAAGTCATCCTGTACTAGACTTTTGGCTTTGGGAATTTTGTGATTACTGATTCAATTTGTTTCTTGGTTATCAATCTGTTCAAATTTTCTATTTCTTCCAGTTCAGTTTTGGTATTTATATGTTGTTAGGAGTTTATCCATTTCTTCCAGTTTGTCCAACGTGTTAGCATATACTTTTCAGACTATTCTCTTATTACTGTTCGTATTCTGTGGTGCCAGTTGTTATCCTCTCTCTCATCTGTGATTCTGTCTGAGTAGTTTCTTTTTTTTTCTTGATAAGTTTGGCAGAGGTTTTTCAATTTTATTGATCTTTTTTAAAGAACTAGCTCCTCGTTTCATCGATCTGTTCTAGTTTTTATATTATTTATTTCTGCTCTAATCTTCATTATTTCCTTCTTTCCATTGATTTTGTCTATTGTTCTTTTTCTAGCTCCTTTAGCTGTAATGTTAGGTTGTTTATTTGAGATTTTTCTTGCTTCTTCAGGTAGACCCGTATTGCTACAAACTTCCCTCTTAGAATCACTTTTGCTGTATCCCAAGGGTTTTGAAGCATTACATTTTCTTTTTCTTTCTCTTTCTCTCTCTCTTTCTTTCTTTCCTTTTATTTTTTTCTTTTCTTCTTCTTTCTTTTTTCTTTACTTTTCTTTTTTTCTTTTTGTTTCCATGTATTTTTTTGTTTGTTTGTTTCCATGTACGTTTTAATTTCCTCTTTAGTTTTTTGGTTGACTCAATCATTGTTTGGTAGCATGTTATTTAACCCCCATGCATGGGTGGGGGGGGGTCTTTCCAAATTATTTCTGTGGTTGACTTCTAGTTTCATAGTGTTGTGGTTAGAAAAGATGTATGGTAAGAATTCAATCTTTTTGAATTTGTTGAGGCTTGTTTTGTGGCCAGATATGTGATCAATCCTGGAGACTGTTCCATGTGCACTTGAAAAGAATGGTTTTAGGATGTTTTAGGATGGGATGTTCTGAATGTGAAATCATTCTGCTTCAGTGTGTCATTCAAAGCCATTGTTTCCTTGTTGATTTTCTGTTTAGATGATTTCTGTTTTGATATGAGTGGGCTGTTGAAGTCCCCTACTATTATTGTATTATCATCAATTAGTTCCTTTATGTTTGTTATTAATCATTTTATGTATTCGGGTACTCCTATGTTGGGTACACAAATATTTAAATTGTTATATTTTCTTGTTGGATTGTCCTTTATTATTATATGTTGTCTTTGCCACTTTTTACACTATTTGTTTTAAAGTTTACTTTGTCCAGTTTAAGTAATTGATACTTCAGCTTTCTTTTGGCATCCATTTGCATGATAGATGTTTCCCCATCCCCTCACTTTCAATCTGTAGGTGTCTTTAGCTCTAAAATGAGTCTTTTAGAGGCAGCATACTGATGGGCCTTGCTTTTTTATCCATTCTGTCAAAATGTCTTTTGATAGTGTGTATTTAGTCCACTTACTTTCAAAGTAATTATTTATAGATATATTTATTGCCATTCTATTATTCTGTGGTTGTTTCTAAAGACTTTCTCTGATCCTTTGTCTTTCTTTCATGATTTGCTGATTTTCTTTAGTGAGATATTTAGATTCCTTTTTCTTTATTCCTTGCACATGTACTGGTGGTTTTTTATTTCTGCTTACCATTAGGCTTATATATAACATCTTCTGCATATAGCAGTAAGTATTAGGATGAACCTCTTCTTCTCATGTTTTAGGTGTCACATTTTACAACATTTTGTGGGTCCTTGACTGACACATTGTTAACAATATCCATTTATACTTTTATATATTTATACATTTATACATATATACATTCATATTCATTTTTTCATTTTCTTCCTTCATACTCCTACTTACGGTCTTTCTCCCCCCCCCCCTTCAATATTTCTTGCAGGACTTGCTTATTGATCACAAACTCTTTAGTTTTTATTTGTCTGGGAAACTCTATCTCTCCTTCTATCCTGAATGACAGCCTGTTGATAGAGTATTCTTGGCTACACATCTTTCCCATGCAGCCCCATGAACATATCTCGCCACTTCCTTCTGGCTTGGAAAGTTTCTGTTAAAAACTCCCATGACAGTCTTAAGGGGTTTTCCCTTGTATATGACTGTCTTCCTGTCTCTTGCTTCAGGATATATATAGATCTAGATACAGATATAGATATAGATGGATTTCTTTTTATCACTGCGTCTGCCATTTTTATCACAATATGTCTTAGTGTGGATCTGCTTTTTTGACTTTGTTGGGGGCTGTGTCTTCTGGATCTGGGTGTCTGGTTCCTTCCCAGACAAGGAAATTCTTAGCTATCATCGAACTTCAGATAAGATTTCTGCCTCCTTTTTCTCTCTTCTGTGACTTCCATAATATTGTTATTATGTGTGATGGAGTCATTAAGTTCCCTAACTCTATTCTTATTTTGCATAGTTCCTTTTTCTCCTTTTTTACAGTAATTGCTTGCTTCCTTTCCATTACTCTGACCTCTAGGTCATTAATTTTTTCCTCTGCTTCTTCTATCCTGCTATTCATTCCATCAGGTGTGTTTTTCATTTCCTTTATTGAGCCCTTTATCTCTGCTATGTTATTTCTTATCTACATGTTAAGGGTCTCACTGATGCCTTCTACTCCTTTCTGAAGCACAGCGAGTACTTTATGATCACTACTTTAAATTCCTTCTCAGTCATGTAACTTATATCTGCTTCACTTAAACCTCTGGCCACGTCCTTGTCCTATTCTTTCATTTGGAAGAAGTTCCTCCATCCTCTCATTTTGTCTAAGTCTCTGTGCCTGTGTTAGGAAAGTCAGTTACATCTCCTGTTCAATGGTCTTATAAAGAGGAGATCCTACAGTGCCCTACTTGCAGTGTCTCCTATTTCCCAGGGCCTGGCACTTCTGCGAGTGTCTCCAACATGTGCTGCATGTGCTCTGTTGTTGGGTCCTGACGGCTTTATCCTTCAGGTCATGCATCTGCAGAGGCTCTCTCTGCCTGTCCAGGCAGCGTGTGGTCGCTGGCCTGAATGTGGTGTCCTTCAACGAGGTGCTCCGGTCTGCTTGTGAAGTGAGACATACTGCCACGGCGGCAGACGTAGGCTCCACCAAGCTCTTGCGTCTGGAGCGGCGGTGCTGGCAGGGTTTTGGCTGACCTGCTACTCCGGGGCCAAGGTAAGCGTGACTGCGTAGGGTGGTTCCACTGTGGGGGAGCATCTGTCGTGCTGCGGTTCTGGCAGGTGGCCCTGTGCTTATGCTGAGGGTCAGGGGAGGGAAATGGCACATATTCTGAGATGAGCGACAGCCCGTCCAGGGGGTGCCCCAGGTGCTCCTCAGATCACTGTGTCCACATCGTATGCCCACAAGCTGTTTACCCACCTTCTCTCTAAGAGCAATCCCAACGCTGCCAGACTTCGCCTGAGCCAAGACTGCTGACCTCAGAACTCCAGGCTTTAAGCCCCACTGGTTGCCAGAAATCACGGAATTCAAAATTCGGTTTCTGTCAACTTCCAAGTCAACTGCTATGGGGATCTGTTTCTCCAGTGTGTTCCCCGTGTGTTGGTGTGTCTCTCACCCTTCTTGGCAACTGTGGCTCCCCTCGGCCCCAACCACAACGGCCATGATCCATTCTCTCCCAGACTGTGTTTTTACACTTCCTATCTTCTTTGTGGTGGCCTCTTCTTTTTCTTCAGTTGTGGAGTTTGTTCTGCATGTCTTTAGGTCGATTTCTGGGTATTCAGCATGACTCATTTCTGGGGATCTACTTGGTCCACGGGATGAGGCCAGCCTGGGTAGGGCCCTCCTATTCTGCCGCTACCTCCTCCTCCTCCATTTTCTGCTCTTTGCAATTCTTACTTCATATTTTTCCACTGAAGACTTTTTCACACTGATGTGCAAATGCAACTTGTGTATAAGAGACGGTAAACCTCCGTCATTCGTGGTACAAATTCTCTAACACTTGGTCTTTTAATTTGATTTAACATCTTTTGAAATAAAGACTATTTTGATGCATTCTGGTCTTTCTACATTTCCTTTATGATCTCTTTCTCTTATTTCATACTTAGAAAGACACTGTCCAGTCACACATCAACACTCCCTTCATTCACTATGAAGGCTATAATCTTAACATGTCTGTTTCTAATTGTGCTTACTCCAATGACCCACCCAACTGAGGGCCTTGTAGCTTTATCAACCCACGCTGACCCCTAGTTCGTCCTTAAAATGGACAAGCACTTATTTCCCATGAACAAATCCACGAGGACTAGCTGTGCAGGTGAGAAGGCACAGAGCAGTCTTTCTGAAAACAGTAACAGGTGCTGACAGAAGTACCACAGCTGTCCTGGAAAGGAGCAGAGGCTACAGAGTCAAACACACGCGTGGCCGCATCTCCCCACAACAGGTCTGATTCCTGGAAGGGCACAGGAAAAACAACAACAACAACAACAACAACAAAGGCACATTCTTCCTCGGCTACACTCCGCGTTCTGAGGAGCCACTCTGGCACAGTCTGTACTGTGTTGCCGGCTACGGCTCCCGGGAAAGGAGTACATGCCTGCGAGCGTGGGCCCGTTGAGGATGCTGCTGACCTTGCTCTGGGTTTTTCCAGGCTCCAGGCAAATACAGAATCAGAACAGATACTACCTTCTACCCCAGCCTAAGCGACTGAGGGCCACTAAGAAGCTAATACTAAACACGGAGTTAGGTTGCCAGGGAAAACTGAAGTATATCTTCTAGAGGATTTTAAAATTAAGATAAAGTTAGCACTTGCTTGATGGTTTAAGCAATGCCTAAGTGCAGCCTCTCATATTCACCAAGCATCTGAGGACATATATACCCTTTAGAGACCCTAAATGGCACCACTGTTTTAGAGGCAGTGTATTTTTCAATGGCACCCGGCCATAGCCCGAAGCATGGCAGAGACTGCTGCGCTGCTGATAGGCAGGCGAGCCTTTCTTCCCATGACCGTGTCCATGAGCCTTCCTTCCCATGACCGTGACCATGTGCCTTCCTTCCCATGACCGTGTCCATGAGCCTTCCTTCCCATGACC
>PITA01026524.1:0-22473 GCA_004023965.1 Spilogale gracilis
CAAGTCCCTCAGTTTGTTTCTGTGTTCAAAGTCTCTGTTGTTTCGTTTCCCTCCCTAGATTACCCTAGTTCCCATTTGCTTTCCTTCTGCCACTGTCCTCCAGTTTGCCTCTCATGCACCGCAAGTAAGTGAGACCATGCAATACTTGACTTTCTCTTCTTGGCTTATTTCACTCAGCATAATCTCTTCCAGTCCAGTCTATGTTGCTACAAAAGTTGGATATTCATCCTTTCTGATGGAGGCATAGTATTCCATTGTATATATGTACCACATCTTCTTTATCTATTCATCTGTTGATGGGCACCTTGGCTCTTTCCACAGTTTGGCGATTGTGGCCATTGCTGTGATGAACATTGGGGTGCATATGGCCCTTCTTTTCACTACATCCAGACTCTCTATTTCTTAGTGGCCAGTTTAGGTAGTGTCTTTCTTTCCAAGAACTTGTCTATTATGTATGAGTCACCAAATCATTGCCGTATGGCTGTTCACAGCCCTCCCCTGTCATTCTTGATACTTCAGTAAGTTTGATGGTAATGTTTCCTCTTTCATTTTTTATTTTAGTAATTTGATTGTTCTCACTTTTTTCTAGGTCAGTCTAGCTAAAGATTTGTATTTTTTATTGTTCTTTCTGAAAATCTTACTTTTGGTCCAGCTAATATTCTCTATAGTTTTCTATTCGGCACTTTATTTCTGTTTTGATCATCATTGTTCTTTCTCCTCCTTACTTGGGCTTTATTTTCCTTCTTTGTATACTTTCTTAAGAAGGAAGATTAGGTTATTGATTTTAGATCTTTCTTCTTTTCTGATATAGGTGCCTGCCCCTATATACCTCCTTCTAAACACTGTTTTATTTAGCTATAGCCCATAAGTTTTAGTTTGTTTTATCTTTGTCTTCATTCATTTCAAAAGTGTTCTCTAATTCAGCTTGCCATTTCCTCATTGACCCATTAGTAATTCAGTAGTGTGTTCATTTCCACATATTTGTAAACATCCTAGTGTTTTTTTTTCTGTTATTGATTTCCAAATTCAATCCACTGTGATCAGAAAACATACTTTGTATGATCACAGTCCTTTTTTTAAAAATACATTGATCATTCTTTTATGGTGTAGCAGTTGGTCTGTGCTAGAGAATGTTCTACATGTACTTGGGATAATGTACTCAACTATGGATGGATGGATTGTTCTAAAGCTGTTAGATCGACTTGGTGTATAGTGTTGCCAGGCTTTCTATTTCTATCTCATTTTCTATTCATTATTGAAGACAAGTATTGAAATTCTCTATTTCTTCACTCAATTCAATCAACTCTTACTTTACATATTTTGTTAGGGGCATCTATGTTTATGATTATTATAACCTCCTGATGGATGGAGACTTCTATCATTATAAGATGTTTCTCTTTATCTCTAGTAACATTCTTTTTATTTTAAATACTATTTTGTCTGATAGTAATATAGGCACTCTGACTTACTTATGGTAGTTGCCTGTAGGATATAGTCTTTTCTACCCTTTTGCTTTAAATCTATTTATATCTTTGGATCTAGAGTGTTTCTGCTTTAGAGAGCATATGGTTGGAGCATGTTTATTTATCCAGGCTGGCAGTCTCTGCATTACAAGCATATTGCTTAATTCCTTCCTATTTATTGTTATTATTGATATAATTGGATTTATATCTGCCATTTTACTTTTTATTTTATATGTGTTATAGGCCATCTTTTTGTTCCCCATTTCTCCTTCACTGTGTCCTTTCTCAAGTAAAGATGTTCTAGTGGACTATTTTAATTCCTTGAATGATTTTTTCAAGTCATTTTCTTAATGATGTTCCAGGACTCATAACAGACATTTTAACTATAAAGCTACATCAGCTTTATACTAACTTAATTCTGGTGAGATACAGAAATGGTACTTCTCAGGGCGCCTGGGTGACTCAGTTGGTTAAGCAACTGCCTTCGGCTCAGGTCATGATCCGGAGACCTGGGATGGAGTCCCACATCGGGCTCCCTGCTCGGCGGGAAGCCTGCTTCTCCCTCTCTCACTCCCCCTGCTTGTGTTCCCTCTCTGGCTGTGTTTCTCTCTGTCAAATAAATAAAATCTTTTAAAAAAGAGAAAGAAATGTTACTTCTCTATAACTCTATCCTACTTTATCCTTTTTATGCTATGACTGATATGCCTATTATATCTGTGTACATTACAAACCCATCAACTTGTTGTTATAATTCCTACTTTATACAATTTCATGTCTATTTGAGATATTCAAAAAAGAAAGAGAGTAGAGGCACCTGGATGGCTCAATTGTTAAGCATCTGCCTTTGGCTCAGTCATGATCCCAGGGTCCTGGGATCAAGCCCGGCATTGGGCTCCCTGCTGGGTGGAAAGCCTGCTTCTCCTTCTCTCACTCCCCCTGCTTGTGTTCCCTCTCTGGCTGTGTTTCTCTCTGTCAAATAAATAAATAAAATCTTACCAAAAAAAGAAGAAAGGAGAATATTTATAGAGTTTTTTAGGTACCTTTTTAATTACCTTTTCTTGATCTTTGGGTTTGAGTTACTATCTAGTGTCATTTCTTTATTCCCAAGGTATAGCCTCTCTCCTGTGATTAAGGACTGGAGGGAGAAAGAGTGCCTTTGATCGCTGAGCCTCACTCAGCAGGAAGAATTCTTCAACTTGGAGTTGGCAGGGATGAAAAATAGTAATTATTTGCCATTTTCAGCTGGACAAGGGAAGCTATTATTGAGAACTAAGAGGAGAACACGTCCATGTTCTTGGCGACCCCCAGCCAGGACAGAGCTTTCGTCATGGTAAGGGGGGTACTGGTGATGAGGGAGAGGGCTGTAGTTCAGATGCCACAGACTCTCACCATCCTTATGAAGTTTTAGTAGATTTTCTTGAATAAATGATGTCTTCATTTGTTGTATGCCTATAAGATTAGTCACAGAGACATTAAACTTTTTTTTTTTAAATAATATCCCCTGGTTTTGCTTATGTTGCTGAGAAATGTGACCATGGAGTTCCATGCACTCTTTCCAAAGTAAATCCTGCCCCTCTATATTTTAATGTCTTCTTTACCTTCTGATAAATCCTTTTATGTTCTTGGTCTTTTTGTCATTTATTTATTGCTTTTTGGCTTTATCATGTTGACAAAATTTTGACAATTTCATTCATTATTTCTAAAAAAAAAATTCTATTTTGCCCTAAACATCTACATTGTATTTTGCATTTTGGGAATGTCTACATTTGTCTGTATTGATTTCTTTCAACATACATCTGTATTAATATTTCCCTCTGCATCCTTTTGATTTACTTTGTTATCCTGTTTTAGTTTCTTGAATTGAAATCTTAGCTCGCTGATTTTTCAACTTTTGTTTTCTAATAAATTAATTAAAAACTATCAATTTTTTTGAGTAATAAACCTACTTGATTCCATAGGTTTTTATATATAAAATTCTTATCCTCTTTTACATTAAGTGATTCAAAAATTCCACTTTAATTTAGCGTTAATCATATGATGTTCACAAGCTTTTGTTTTGTATTGTTTTGTCTTAGGTGAATTGACAAAGATCTTTTCTTTCAAATGTTAGTGCATTTTAAAAATTTTTTTTAATTTTTACTTAAGTCCCAGTTAGGTAACATATGGCATAATATTAATGATTCTAAGCTTATAATTTCTGTTTTGGAGAATTTGTTGTGATTTTATTTGTGAGGGTCTACATGGCTGTGTTTTATAAATTCAAGATGCAGACTATGAAGAATTTAATTTCAGTAAAATTAACCTCCTAGGGAGGAGCCACTTTATGAGTTTCTTATATTCTATATGAATATAAACATTCTCAGTCTTTAGAGTCCTTGCCATTCTCAGGTGTAGATCAAACCTGACTCTGGGGCGCCTGGGTGGCTGAGTTGGTTAAGCGACTGCCTTCGGCTCAGGTCATGATCCTGGAGACCCGGGATCGAGTCCCACATCGGGCTCCCTGCTCGGCAGGAGGCCTGCTTCTCCCTCTCACTCCTCCGCTTGCATTCCCTCTCTGGCTGTGTTTCTCTCTGTCAAATAAATCTTTAAAAAAAAAAAAAAAAAACTGACTCTATTTTTAGCCTCTGTATTGCTCCTTTCCATCTCATTATCTTTTTTATAGTATAGCACAGACTTGATCACACATGTGCACGCGCACACTCACACATCAGTTTATCAGTGTTTCCTTCTCTGGAAAAGACACATTTTTCTTGTTTACAGTGAGACATAAAAGAAAGATAAAAACCTTGATTGCCTTTCATAGAGATTATAAGGATGAAACTACAAAACATTAAGTGGAATGGTTAGGCATACAATGACCCAAGGACTTCAGATGAAGGATCTCGGGTTCAGAATATGTAGAATATTCTGCCATGTATTGTCCCACATGTCTAAGAGCAAGGCTCACATCCCTTTCCACAAACAAGGAGTAGAAGGTAAAGGTGTGTATTGATCACTAAAATAATACCTCCTGGCTCTATTTAAGTAGTTGGGCAAATACGTTTTTCCTTAGAAACCAGTAAGCTGTCCATCCTAGAAGTCAACCTCTTTGGCTAATAATTCCCTTTACTTAAAAATGATTATGATTTAAGGAGCACCACCAAAGGTATTTACACTCAATTTTAAAGAAAGGTATAGATATAAATATTTTAAAATTTAAATCATATTCTAAGGATGGGCAGACAGCAATTTACTATGACATCCAAAGGTTTATTGAAAAATCCCTGAGTAAAATTGCATCAGGAGAAACATGAATCTAAGCAGCAAGGGTGGCCTTCCCCCAGAACTCCCTTCCTAGAGTGCATTAGACAAGAGCACAGGGTTCTTAAGAACCAAGAGAGTGAGTTGTAAACAGGAATAGTCCAACACAGACAGTAGACCTTTCAGGACTCCATTTTAAGCATCTGTTCATCAGGTTGGATCCTAGGCAATTACTCTTACTATCTATTGTAGCTTACTGCCAACCGTGCTAGAGGACTAAGGGGCCTTTCCTAGGAGAAAGTGAGCATGGCTTCCCACTCTTACCTACTCTTGAGTCTTTGGCCCAGCCCTCAGGATGCCGTTCGCACCTGGTGAGTGACTAAGATACATTTTAGAGGGCCAATAATAATAACTCGGCACCTTAAGGAGCATAAACACTTGATATTTTAACACAGAATTCCCAGAAGTATAGTACGTTATCTCAGAGAGATGAATTTCTAAGGTTAGGATTTGGAATACCAAAGCATTTCTCTGTCCTAAATCAGATTGCAGAGGCCAGAGCCTCCTGCTCTGCTTGCTTCTTGCAGCTGAATTTTTCACTCACTGTCCCATAGCAATTACTAATTCAATAGTCCTATCTCCTACAGACATGTCACTGGTAAGATACAGCATCGGTGACTCCAAGGTGGAGCAGCTCCATTTGCCAAGCATAAATCATCTACAAAGTAGAACACTGAATTGCATCGATCGTGCAACAGAACATAAAGAACTACTTGGCATGCAGATGAAGTCCCTTTGCTTCATCTGCACAAGGCAAAGCACCCAGAACCCCTCTCTCTTCACATCTCAGAATGCCTGGCTGACACTTAACTCTCAATCTATGAACTAAACACTCACAAGAGTATAACTGGCATAACATCACTAATTTTATCTTGGGATTCCCAGGGAAAGAAAAACAACACATCTCTGTGACTCTAAGGTCAGCATCAGGAAGTGCAGTGACCAATCCTCACATCAGTCATCTCTTCACATCTCAAGAGATGCTTCTCAGACTTGGCTGATCACCAGTCAGTGCCATAATTCTGGATCAGCAGCAGCATGGGGCCAACAAGGATGGTCACTCTGAAGGGGAAGTTCCAGTTCCGTGGGGAAGAACAAAATGGCTGAAAAGCATCAAAGTGGTGAAAGGTAGATTGCTCAGGAAAGGAGAAGGGAGTAATCTGGATCAACTGGAGAACTTTGGTTGAATCCAATTCTTATATATATATCACATATATGTTATATAACATATATGTCTGTGTATATAATAGATATGTATAAAATTTATATATGTGTGTATAAAAATCTCAAAAGTGGACAATAATTTGTTCAGCAGATGAAAAGCAAGTAGAGAGGGGCAGAGCTTCTAAAAGGCAAGAGAATTTGTTGTAAGGATTTTGGATGAATTCATATACCATAAGGCAATATTGCATTTTTAGCACCTTTCTCAAGAGGAAAAAGAAAAGTAACATTCTGTAGTTCCATATCAAGGGAATTTAGGAAGGACTGAATTACAATAAATGAATTTACATGAGGGATCGTTCTTATCAAACACGAATGCTTAAGATGAAAGAATAAGACATTATGCGCCCAAAGAGAGCTAAGCTTCTTTAAAATAATCCTGTTAGAATGTGAATTTTAGGATCTGATAATTTATGAATGTCACCAGCTCCTGGCCTGTCACCTGCATCTCCTACTCCATACCAATCTATTCAAAAGAACGAACTGCTCATTCCCAAATGTGCTTGAATTTACATTTCATCTACTCTCTCATTCTGAGTCCAGCAGCAAGGACAGAAAAGCCTGTCACCCTGAAATACACACTGAAGGCCTACATGACTTCTACATGAGGGCTGTGGCCTGCAAGGTGTGATAGGCATGGTGCCACGAGGGCTCCCTCCACCGCTACCCTTGTACACTGTCTCAGGCCAACTCAAAGCCTGGAATGGCATCTCTCTCTCAATTCAAGCATTGTCTCCAGAAGGTCTTTGTTGACATAGAGAGACAACCTCTTTTGGAACTGTCATATATTAAACCAGTCGTCCCTACCAACATGAATCATTGAGCGGTTCCTAAATAGTAACCTGAAAGAATATGACAAGGTCAAGCACAATTTTAATTGTAGAAGAGGATATTATGAACAGTCTCAGGATATGCTTCTCAGACTTGGCTGATTACCACAGTTACCTGTAAGACATGCTCAAAATAGGGAATCTCATACCCCACTCCATGTAGGGCTGCTTGCTTAACTCTGGAGTTAGTACAAGGAATATGTATTCTTGCCAGGTGTTCCCAATGATTCTGATAATCAGCATGGCTGGGGAGCCACGGCAGGTCAATCCTGGAAAGGCCTCAACAGTGAGGAGCCCTAGGCAGCACCTGGGCGGTAAGTACACTGAGAAGACCAATTAACCCCCTCCTCTTCCTTATATCCCAGTATATCCCTCTATCCCAATCGGGCCAGCACCTGGGTGGTAAGCACACAGAGAAGACCAATTACCCTCTCCTCTTCCTTATAGTGGGGTAAGGACAAACACAAAGACTCATGACAAGATGGGGAATCAAAGCCTCTATCTCAGAAAGTCCAAATTGCAAGGTAAAGCCCATTCACAAATATAATCATTAAAATGAAGACTCGACAAGCAGGAGTGATGGTCAAGCATTGTGTTTTCAATGCATTCGCCTCCTTGCCTATGCAATGAAGTCCAACAGAGATTAGCCTTTCACCAATCTCACCAATGAAAGAAGTCATTCTTCTCCCTGGACAGAGGCCTTACTGAGTAAGGACCAGTCACTCCAATACCACCCCCATCCTGCAGGGGGAGAGTAGAAGTGTCCTTCCAAGGAAACACGAAGATAACACAATAGAGATTCCTTTCTAATACAGAACATGAGAGCTTAGGGTTAGGTTAAGCCCATGGTCATATCAGCTCAGCATTCTGATTCCAAAGGGTATAACTGGGGGGAAAATTGATGTTCAAGGGTGGCTTTATCCTTTGTCCAAAAGGGTAGCTTTTGTATTTGATCAAAATAGCCACACACATTAGAGATATACATACCAAACACAAAACAAATGAAAGCGAAAACAATAGAAACAAAATTAAGTTGAAATATTTATTATGCATCTTTCATCCAGGGGTTTTTTAAAAATGTTCAAAGTCTTGGGGTGCCTGGGTGGTTCAGTTGGTTAAGCATCTGCCTTGGGATTAGGTAATGATACCAGGGTCCTGGGATCAAGTCCCACATCGGGCTCTCTGTGCAGTGGGGAGTCTGCTTGTCCATTTCTCTCTGCTCCTCATCAGCCCCTTACTCATGTGCTCTCTCGCATGCTGTCTCTCTCTCTCCCTCTCTCAAAGGATAAATAAAAACTTTAAAAAGGGGGTGCCTGGGTGGCTCAGTTGGTGAAGCCACTGCCTTCGGCTCAGGTCATGATCCTGGAGTCCCAGGATCGAATCCCATGTCGAGCTCCCAGCTCTGCAGGGAGTCTGCTTCACCCTTCTCATGCTCTCTCCCACTTACTCTTTCTCTCTCTCAAAATAATAAATAAAATATTTAAAAGAGTCTTTTTAAAAAAAGTTCATAGTCTTCATCTCAGGTGTAGCTCATTTCGGCCCCCATCTGCTTCAGGAGAAGGCAGACCTTGTTCATGTGGGCATACCCAGCCCCAGGGTGGAGCGAACACAGTTCCTGCCTCTCGGTGCCAGACCTGCACCTGCCTTTTTTATGTGTGCCTGTGTCTTAACGGCAGTATTTTTTGATTTGGTTCAATGCATTTGAGGGGAAGATAAAACAAACATAGCGTATCGCCAAATACCAAACCCTGAGGCGCACCAATGTAGCACCAAGTAGCCTATAAATAAATGTGCGAATGTTAGCCTGTGGAGAGAGAAGGTACTCAGAAGGGTTCACCCAGTGTAAAAGCAGCAGGCTCTGACAAGGCTTGACTGCTTGGAAAGTGGTTTCGAAGACAGGCCATGCAAAGGTCTCTCCTGTTATCCTTCTCCCAGTTCCAGTAGTTTCTCAGTGACTTTTTCCACCGCAAGTCACCTCGGTGATTAATCAGAGACAGTACAGGGCTCTTCTATCTAAACCAAACTGAACGTCAGTCATGCTAAAAAAAAACAGAAAACAAAAAAATCTAAACTTGCCAATTTCTTCAACACATGCGAACATTTATAAATAGAAGCACATCTTCAACTTCCAGAGTTCTCTCTTCCTCTGCCTTTCTGCATCCTCACTCTGCAAGAACACCTGTCTAAAGCCTCAGCATGTCAATCAGTAAACACAGCCTCTCAGGCAAGCTGTGCCCTCTGTGAATTGATGAATCTAGACTTAGGAGTCCAATGTATTTACTCGATGAAATTTTCAATTAAAACCAGCAAGAAAGCCCAAGATGAAATCAAATATTAGAGAAATAAGAAATCAGTCATATATTAAACAAATATTTACGATGCAAAATGTGCCATGTGACAACTGAATGAAAAATCTAAACACTTAAAGGTGTACCAGGGGTGGATGAACTTTTTAAAAAGTAGGCAGAATTTTTAAAATGTTTAAAAGAAGGGAGAGGATGTGGCAGTTTGCTTCTTCCTGTCCTACTGTCCAATGATATCTGTTCATAAATATACTTTGATTGTTTCACTCTCTTACGAGGTGACCAAATGGATTTTTTATTTGACCCAGAGTATATTTTTATGTCTTCAGACTTTGAATATATTTAAGTCTCGATCCAGTTCAAACTGGTTCCCTGGCTGGTTGAAAAAAAAAGAAAAATAGGTTTTATTTCTGTTGGGAGGAAAAAAGTATGCATTTTGAGGGTTTTTCTTTTAAAGATTTTTATTTATTTATTTGACAGAGAGAAACACAGCCAGAGAGGGAACACAAGCAGGGGGAGTGAGAGAGGGAGAAGCAGGCTTCCCGCAGAGCAGGGAGCCCAATGTGGGGCTAGATCCGAGGACTCCAGGATTATGACCTGAGCCCAAGGCAGGTGCTTAAAGGACTGAGCCACACAGGTGCCCCTTTTGAATTCTTTTTAAATTCAACAAATTCATATAATTAATTTAAGGGTTCAAGATTCAATCCACAGCTTCACTTAAGATCAACTTCCATATAGAGAGGTTTAAAACTTGGAAAATTGTATCCATATATTACACATGTTTTATTTCTTGACCTACCATTTGCCTCACATGATGCCTGCACCCCAATTTATAGTAGACAATAGTCATTTTTATTTCTCCACACAAAAGTCTTATGACTTTTTGCTACCATAATGTTTTATTTATGCCTCCCAATTATAATACACAGCACAGGCATCGATACATCAGATCCAGGAACCATTCTAACACAGATAGCTAAGAGCTGACAGTTTAACTCACTTCTTTTTCAAAATCCTCTCTTCACTGCTTTCTCAGTTCTAACCCCACAAGTGTAGTGTCATGTATCAGTAATTTTAAAAATACACCATATTTCTTTGTAGGATGGATACCTTACTTTACTCCTTAAATCCCTATTTAGGGACCAAAAAGCAGACACAAAGGCAATCACCGTTGCGTTATAAAAAAGATAAGATACAGAGCCACATTTATCTGATGATTTTTCTTTCCCCTGCAATTTTGAGGCACTGGCAGACAGAAGGCTTTTTAAGCAGAAATGTAACATGACACAAAATTTTGAGGTCTAAAAAATACTCTTTGGAGCAGAATTTCTCTATGTGCCTATTATGACCTAGATCAGACTTTTTGTTTCAGAATCCTGGATAGCTTCCCCCTTCTCGGGCATTTATCTTGTCCACAGGCCCCAGTTTATCAAGGAAAGGATTTCCGCAGCGTTGAAAGGCGTTGTTGGTGCATTATTGCTTCACTGTGCTCACATACAACATAGAGATGGTCGTAGGAAAGCGGGATGCAGGGAGCGATTCTTCCCAACAGTCCTTTATGGGGCTAAAACTACCCATGGCCAATTCCACCCTAGACAACAGCCTGTGCCGATGCCCTAACTGAAAGCAAAGAGATACTACCAGCACGCATGGTGGGTATGCAGCCAGCTGATGGTTCTCTGTTCCTCTGAAGGGTCTAAGGTCCTTGTAGTTCCCTAATGATTTCCTGAAGTTCTAAAAGACTGCGTTTCTCCTGAATGACTCTTTCCAAAGCAGAATATATGCTATGCTTATTCAGCAATAAGACTGCACTTGAAACAGGATATTTTTGGTGTTTCAGTATCCAAGATAAAAGCGAAGACAGTATTTTTCTTTATTATTTGAAAAAAAAGTGTGCAAGAGCTATCGCTGGTCTTTACTGCACCCTGGAGTCTCACCTTCATTCTTGACATGCTCCTCATTGTTCAGGCACCTCCGGAGGTTCACTCCATGTGGGTGCTTCTTTCCCCTGCCAACTGACAATTTGTAGAGGCTGAAAGCTGAGTGGTTTGTGTTTCAGATTATGTCAAAATGCTCCCATGCTAAAATGACTGAATCAGACTATGACAGGAACAGGCCAAAATAAACACTCTCCCGGGTCCAGTTGGGAGTTCTAAACCTGCCTAATGTTGGTGGGGACCTGGCACCATAGTGTTACAAGATCTTTTCCTCCATCAGTGCCTGAGGTTCCTGGTCACACCACTTCAAAGAATGAAGAGGTAGACCAGACAGAGGGATGGCAGCAAAGCAAGGTGTATTGACCAATAGCCGAGTAATAGTACAAAGCTCCCAAGGATAGAGGGGACCCGAGAGGATTGCCACCAGAGTTTCTAAGTCTAGGGGCTTTTTGTGGGCTTTGTTGGTGGGCTGTTTTAATCTGATTAGCCTCCCTTTGCCTGTCATCCAATCAGGCTTTTTGTCTATTATGTGCAGCGAAAGGGTGGAGGGCTCGTTCCAGGGAGCTAGAGTGGTTTCCTCTTAGGATAGAGGGCCCCTTGTCCCTGCCTAACTGCCTTTTAACTAACAATCTTTCAACATTAACAACTCATGTAGCTCTTTCAGAAAGCTCTCCCTTGTCCCCAGAATAATTCTGGCCATCCTCTATCAAAATTCACCCATCATCAGTTCCACCTGTTCAGAGCCTACTACTATGCTCATGTAAGAATCTGACTGGAGCTGTTACATTCAAGGGGAAAGCAAAGGAGCGATCATTTCTAGTCACCAACTTTGCACTTTTCAAACATTATATAACTTACTCCATACATACGTAAAACATGTGAAGTATTATTGCACTTATTTTATAGATGAGAAAATTGAGGCCAGGATATTCATATGTATTCCCCAATTCACTCATTTATTAAGTGACAGATGCAGAATTAAATGTGGTTCTGATTCCAACATCTGTGCTCTTCGTACTACATCTCGCCAGTTAAGCCATTAATATTCACAGAGAACATTTGCATTTTATTCAAAGCTTTAACATTTGAAAGAGCATGAATGAGTTCCATAATAAATGCAGGCTGAGAGGAAGAAATGTCTTTCCCTAGAGAGCCAAGAGAAACTGCCCATCAGGCCAGCCATCAAGGCAGAATATGAGTGACCCTCCATTGGCCTCATTTAGATTACTTTTCAAAGAAGCTTCAACCTCGACCCTCTGGCTCATTCAAAGCCTGGAGGGACAAGGAGGCTGAGACAGCTGGCTGACTACCAATAGACTTTCTCCCCTCTTCCATCCTAATAGAATCCTAGGGGTTATTGTGAGTTTTGTTTTGGTTTGGGTTTTGGTTTTTTAAAGACTTCATTTATTTATTTGACCCAGAGGTGGGGGGGGTGTGGCAGGCAGAGGAAGAGGGAGAAGCAGGCTCCCTGCTGGGAGTCTGATAGGGGACTCCATCCCAAGACCCCAAGGTCATGACCTGAGCCAAAAGCAGAAGTTTAACTGAGCCACCCAGGCACCCCACATTTTTGTTTTTTATCTCAGTCCATGACTGCCCAAGAAAAAAAAATGGGGGGTGGGATTGCTTCTCAGACCCTTTGCCATTAAATGGGGCCAGCTGCCTCAAATCTGGCTGATGAGATCTAAACAAAAATGATGTGTTGCACCACCAAGGAACTTTCTTAAAAGCCAGCTGATGTATCTACCGTGCCCCAGCCATTCCTCTTTTTTGTAGACTGGAAAGTCAGCCCAAGGGCTGAAACCAATGCAGCCATCTTGGGCCATCAACTGACATTAACAATATGGGCACAAACAGTGGATGAACATGCTAGAAGGAGCCTGAATGGCTCACAACTTGCCAAACAGAGGCACAATGGCAGCCTTAGACTGTCTCATGCTCCACGCCTCCTTGTCAGACAGAAATCAACTTCTAACTTCTTTAGTTTGGTTCTCTTTGAGGAGGAGATGAAATCAATCTCAACTGATAAACATAGGGAGGGTAGATACTCAGATGTTTCCCAGTCTTACAGGCTTTGTGAACAATCATGTAGCCTAAGAGCAATTTTGTTCCATAAACACTAGCTTTGAATATGAAGATTTCAAGACGCATTAACGAGGAAGAAATAATTACAAAAATAATGAAAGGAAATTATCTCAATGCGGCCTTTCCTCTATTCTTAATGCAACCAGCATAATCTGAATAGTTATCATTCCTTATAACCGAAGCATTAGCATAAATAGAACATTTGAATGTATATAACAATTATTCAATTATAATGATCAAAGGGAAGAGGCAGCTGAAAACCATCTCTGATGCCAAATTCCTGCCTAGGAAAATATCATTATATTTTAAGAAAAGAGACTGATCTTGATGCCATTAGCCTGAATGTGCTATATTTTCAGACCTGTATATCTACCTTCTCTACTAAGAATAAAACACTGTTTTACCTTAAGAGGCAGAGAGAGATGGAACATTACAATATCCCCAGAAGTTTGTAACCTTGAAGGCAAATCATTAAGGTTAGGGCGATTTAAAAACAGATCTGGAGGCCTGGCCCTAGGACAGAAGGTGAGATTGCCGGCTTGGACCAGAGTTAAAGCTTCTAGCCATGATAAAGCTATACCTACTCTACGGTTATGCAATTCTTTTTGGAGGCAAGCCCAGAGGCCATGGTTCTTCAACCTCTGGGGAGATTTCTTTGCCTCAGAAAGATGTTCATTACAAGAAACTAAGAACAATGTGCATTTTTGGAAGCATCATGAAAGCCTTTCTCTCAGATCAGCACAAAATCACCTAGGAAGCAACCCTTGATCATTATTCCATGCACCTTCTGTTGCAGACATATGGGGAAGCAAAGTTGTGAGCTGCTCCAGGATATCCCTAAAGCCAAAAATCTTCCTGGTTCTTCTCTGGGCAGATTTTCAGCTGCTGTATCCCAATTTAGGGAAGGCAGCTGTCAGGCACATTTGGCCACACACCTAAATGGGAGCCTCTGGCATTCTGAACTTAAAAAAAATGACATTGCTGAGAGACAATGGAAGCGAGTCCACAACAATGGGAGCCTTAGTGAGGACTTAGGAAAGCAAAGCAGTTTTTCTAGATTTTTTGGAAAGCTCTTGGCTGCGCCTAACATCAGAGATAATCTTATGCACAGAAAGTGCTTCAGTGCTTGCACGTTGGAAGGCCTAGCTGATGCAGGCAGGCCGGGTCTCAGGACCCAGAGCGGGTCCCACAGAACCAGGCAACAGAATCTTTGGCTAAGCACAGATAGAAATTACACGCAAGCTGGGATGAAGTGAGTTTACTGAAGGTGGATAGAGAATGCAGGTAGACAGTGTCTGGACTACTCAGAAAGGAAAGGAGAGAGACTCTCATTTTTGCTTGGGGTCTGGGGTTCTTCCTGAGGATGGTGGTCTGGTGTACATGTATTCTTAGGCATCCAGGAACTGGGTCAGCAGAGACGAGTGCTCAGGTCCTCCATGAGTCCTCCGCAAGTCCTTTATGTCCTGGGGCCAGGGTTCTCAGCGTCATGTATCTGGAGTCCTTGGTCTTGGAAAACATCCATGATGACATTGCCCAGTCCCTCCTTAGATGTCATCTCTTGTGCTAGAAGCCTCCAAAGAAATCATTAGCTCCTTGACCTTTCCAAGGAAGATGTACATCATCGATACTCTAAGCCGTGTGTAGGGTGGAAAAGGTCCTAGCAAGAAAAGTAGTAGCAGGGCGCCTGAGTGGCTCAGTCTGTCAAGAGTCTACCTTTGGCTCTGGTCCTAATCCCTGATCAAGTCCCCCATCTCATTCCCTTCTCAGTGGGGAGTCTGCTTCTCTCTCTCCCTCTGCCCTTCCCCCTCTGCTCCTACTGTCTCTTGCTTTCTCTGTCTCTCAAATAAATAAATAAATAAAATGTTAAAAAAAAAAAAAAAGAAAGAAAAGAAACAGAAAAAAAAGCAGTCTTTCATGAAATCCCTTGTTTCCCTACCTCAAAGCTTCTAAAAGAAGCAGAAAAAGATAATTCTATTAGCTTGTCCTTAGAAAGGCTTAGAAAACATTTAAGTTCAAGATACCAGGAAAACCTACCAGCCACCAATACAGAAGTGATGGATGGGTTAACTCACCTTACAATATATACTTCTACTAAATCATTACACTGTACCTTTTCCACTTACACAATTTTAGAAGTCGATTATATCTCAGTAATGCTGGAAAAGTTTTAATTTACAAGAGACGCTCTAGCATCATGAAAGTGATTTTTTTCTGTAAAATGGGAGGGAACATTTACCATTTTCAAAATAAAGAGTTTTGTTGGTTTTTTAAAAGATTTTATTTATTTGACAGAGAAACACATCCAGAGAGGGAACACAAGCAGCGGGAGTGAGAGAGGGAGAAACAGGCTTCCCACCAAGCAGGCAGCCTGATGCAGGGCTCAATCCTGGGACCCTGGGACCATGACCTGAGCCAAAGGCCCAATGACTGAGCCACCCAGGCACCCCCAAAATAAAGAGTTTTGCAAAGAATTATATTTAAGAAAGGGTTTCAAGATTTTCTATGCTGGGCTTTATATAAAAATGGAAGACTAGATGGATGATAGATAAATGATGATAGATAGATAGATGATAGATAAATCCTGCTGGAGTTTAATATGTGCATTAATATATACACATCATACACTTACATACCAATATACATATTTAACTCCAGAGAAATTACTTTCTCTTCAATTTTCCTAGTTTGACAACTCACGATATAGCTAAGAAAACAAGCAAACAAACATTTTTCCCTTCTGAGATCAGAAAAATCCACTTTCGGGGGCAGCAATGCCCTCAAAGTGCTTGCTGAAATCAGGCACAAAGCAAACAGGCCTTCTGAGATGAGGACTTTTGGGAGCCTCCAGATGAGGGTCAGCCAGCAGGGACCACCGATGCACAAGGAGTAGCCTGGGTGTGGCCCTCTCCCAGGCAATACTCCCACAAGCCCACGGGGCAAAGACCTTGATGAAAGGTAAGGATGAGCACTAGAGGGCTTTAGATAGAGTTGTCATACCACTGAGGAAGGAGGGACCTCCGTCCCCTCTTTCCTTTTTACTCCTGGTCCAACTCCAAGTACTGGGGAGACAATGACTGATTTGTACGTGAGAATGAAGTTTTAAAATAATCACAATGGAGTCTCACACGATTGACGTGAGACTGCTTTAACAGAAAGTGTCTTGAGAAATGAGGAAATGAGACCGAAGTCATAAAGAGTCTTGCTACCAAGCAGAAAGGTTGGAGAATGAAGAGTTGGTAGCACTTTTTTGAAAACATAAAAACAAACAAACAAAACTATTTCCTGTTTCTAACCCCAAGGATTTGCGAGTCTTTGATAAACTTGACACATGTAATGTACACTCTGAAATTTTCCTAAATGAGTATAAGCTTTGTCTCTCCTTCTGGTTCTCAATCTAACTCTATATGTATCTAGTGGCATCTTTATAAAATATCTAATAATGACTCATATTTGCATGGTGATTCCCATCCATAGGGTGCTTTCACTCTTCAAAAAAAAAATCTCGGGAGCACCTGGGTGGCTCAATCAGCTAAACGTCTGCCTTCAGCTCAGGTCATGATCTCAGTGTCCTGGGATCCAGCCCTGTATCAGGGTTCCCTGCTCAGTGGAGAGTCTGCTTCTCCCTCTCCCTCTGTCACTCCCAACCTGCTCTGCTCTCCTTTGTTCTCACTCTCTCAAATGAATAAATTAAAATTTAATAAATAAATAAAAATAAATCCCTTACAACAGTAATTGTGGCAGTTAAAATTACACAGCTAGAAAAGAGGAGACCCTGGCTCCAAACCAGCTCTCAAATCCCACAGAACTCAAAGCCCAGGTTTCTGTTTCCATCTCAACCTGATTTTCCCTCCTGGACCGTCCCCATGTCATTTTGGGAGCTGGCTTGATAGAGTTCTGTTGCTTGCCACATGCCTTCCTTCTCCGTGCACTCTTCCCTCTTCCCTGCCCCTCTGACTCCACTCCTGCCTTTCTTCCTCACAATTGCTGCTCCTCCTCCCATGGCCACTCCCACTCACTTCCTGCCGAGTTCATGCTCCTCAGAAAGAAAAGAGTAGCTCAATCCAAATGCTACCACTGAATCAGGGGTGGGCCTTGCAGGAAACAAATTAAGCCCACAAGAAGAACTCAGCACTCAGCAGCAGAAAGTCTTCCCTTAGAAGGGAATATTTCACACAACTGTTGAGAGAATCAAGGTTTTTGGTGGGTTGTTTTCCACCCCCCTTCAGTGAGAAAGATAGGCTTGTCAAATCAAAGCTGCTATTTCTTTGTTAGTGTCTGATTTAGGCGATTATACATCAGAAGGAAGCACTTGTAAAAGGATTATAGCATTATAGCAGTATATAATTGGAATGTTTCATCTCTCCGCATAACATAGCTTATTAAAGTTGCTGTAGGGACTATCCAGATTAATTAGAAAGAATATGCTTATTTTTCTAACTCAACACTCTGATGGTCAGAGATAGTCCTGTTTATCCTAGTAAATGTTAAGAGGAGATCATGGATATCATCCTAATTCTGCAATTTACTAGATACACAAATCGCCCCCTCCCTCTTACAGAGCAAGTGTATGATGGGCTAAAACCTAGGTTAATGTAAAAAGGGCCCCTTTCTTTTCCCTTAGGTATTATGGACTGGTTTTAAGGATATCTATCAATTATCTCATTCATTTGAATAACACAATCACCCCACAGAGTTCACTACTCTGAATAGATGTATTTTATAAGCCTAAGATATCCAGTCAGACAATCTAATGCATTCTAACAGGCAGTTAGTTTAAGTTTCTCCTTTATGGTGAGCTATTGATCCACTCCCCAAATATTTAAATAAAAATAGCAACAGAAAATATAAAATTGGGGAAATTGTGACATTATGAAAGATTCTCAGGGCACCTCAGAGGCTCAGTTGTTTAAACATTTGGCTTCTGCTCAGGTGATGATCTCAGGGGTTGGGATTGAGCCCTGCATCGAGAACCCCCACACACACATTGGGCTCTGGGCTTCACAGGGAGTCTACTTCTCCCTCAGCTTCTGCCCCCCACCCTGTTCATATGCTCTCTCCCTCTTTCAAATAAGTAAAATCTTTAAATTAAAAGAAAAAAAGAAAAGATTAGCTTCAGTGCCTCATTTTCTAACTAAATATCTCTCTCCCTTTATGATTTTCTCCTCTCTTACCTTCTGCAGATAAAAACCTCACATCCTTTCTTCATCCCCAGAATATTTGCACATGTCCTCTCTGGCAACACACTGGTCTCTCAAAATGGGTCAGACCTCTGTTCTATTCCCTAGGCTCAGCCATAAGTAACCATGCTTTACCAAGTACCCGGTGCCCATGTTTGTTATGTGTGCATGAGTTTATACATTACCACGCCTGGTTAAGGTATTTACTTGTACAGTACATTACCTCTTCATTAACCCAATTATTATTTGTCAAGGGCTTTGCAAAATATACCTAAATTTATAGGGGTAAGCATTTCCAGCACCACAGTAGGTCAACAAAGGAATGATTTTTCAACAAGACTTTTCCTACCTTCTAGACATATCACAAGGGAAGCTACCCTCACCTGTGACCTGATTTCCCTTCACAAGGAAGGCTGGCATTCTTCCCCATATGAGCCTTCCTCCATGCTAAGTGTGTATCGGCTTTATTGACCCTATAGCAGACCCTAGAGGCCTACAAAAGACAGAAAAGAGCTAACTTGTAGGATCATTCCCTTCCTCCTTCTCCTACTTCCCACAGACTAAAAACCCCAAGGGATCCACCTTCAGAGAACTCCACTGCAGTGCTCTGAAAAGCATTTCCTATGGATCTTAGGTCCATGCCTCCAAACATACTAGTGCTCAAACATTGAAATTATTTCCCCTTAACAAGGAACAAGGAATTTGGGAGTTAAATACTGAACTGAAAGCTAGTAGAATTAAAACAACATGAAGAATCAGAACAGCCTGAAATTAGGATTAGCAAACTAGATGACTGAGCTAGGAAGAAGGCCTCTGACAACCTGGCTAACTACTTGACAAATTTGCCTCGGGCTAGCCCTTTCCAGACACGGGGGAATGTGTCTTCTTCCATTACTGTCACACATTCAAATCTCTTTTTTTAAAGATCCCTTCTTTTGCTTCTTCATTACTTGCTTCTTTTGCTCACTCCTTCAAACATGCACAATGGGAAAGCACTATGGAAAAGGCACTGTGCTAAGATTTCTTTGTGGAATCTGGCCTGCATCAGATAGAATAAGCTGAAGACCCAATACAGGGTTCTCTGGTCAATTGACTCCAAGGGCACAGACTGCACTTCACTCTTGTCTCCACCTACGTACACACACACACACACACACACACACACACACACAGACCTGCTGATGAACCCTCCGAGTACTAGCTCCACCACTCTTTTTTTTTTAAGATTTTTTTAAATTTATTTGACAGAGAAGGAGAGACAGAGAGAGGGAATACAAGCAGAGGCAGTGGGAGAGAGAGCAGCAGGCTTCCTGCTGAGCAAGGAGCCCAATGTGTGACTTGATCCCAGGCAGATGTTTAATGACTGAGCCACCCAGATGCCCCTCCACCACTCTTGAAAGCAGTGGCAAGGTAGAGGAAATAGGAAGAGAAACATGCAGACAGAGCAGGAGCAGGGGAGAAGGACTGGAACACCTGTCTCCCCAACCTTTCTTGTAAAGGGCAATATGGAATAGGCTCTCAAATTGTAGAACCCAGACACAGAAAAGGATGGGAAACAGTCAATGGAAAATGAACCAGTGGGCAATAAGTTCTGAGAGTTCAGAGGAAGAAGAAGTCAAGGGGAAAAAAGTGAGGGCAGGGGGTGATGTAAGAAAATTACCAAACAGAGATTCTTTGCAGAAGTGACTCAGAAGTAATACTTACAAACAGTAGGCCAAATCAGGAAGGAGATAAAGTGGCCTTGCCAACCCATGCAAATATGGCCTTATATCATTTCCTCCACAAATCTATCTGATTTTACAGGTGCTACAAAGAACGGAAGCAGCATGGGTCTGTTTACCTTTCGCAGGGGTTATTTGCCTTCTCAGTCACACTGCATGAGCCTCACAATGAACCAAAATGAGATGCTTTTTATCACTACTTCTCACACCTTGGTTAAATACCTTTCAATTGTCGGATGCGGCATAAGATCAGGTCTCTCCAATCCCAGCAGAGCGTGTGCCTCCTAGTTTTTGCTTCAATAAAACATAGAAAGGTGGAAATTTAACTACAGGTCCCATATTTTAATTTGTTGGTAAAAGGTCCAGAGGCAGGACTCCTGGGTGGCTTAGTCGTTAAGCGTCTGCCTTTGGCTCAGGTCATGATAGGAGTCCTGGGATCAAGCCCCACATCGGGCTCCCTGCTCAGCAGGAAGCCTGATTCTCCCTCTCTCACTCCCCTTGCTTCTGTTCCCTCTCTAGCTGTGTTTCTCTCTGTTAAATAAATAAAGTCTTTTTAAAAAAAAAGGTCTGGAGGAAAGGTCTGAGACTTTTGACCAGGGCAGAACCTTAGATGTGTCGATCAAGCTGGCACAGTTTCTCAGAGCACAATGACCACACATTTTTAAAGCTAATGCTTTAGGAACACGGGGGCTGCCCTGTATCATGTGTTGTTATCCTCAGTCCTCATGCTGAGCAGCAATACCAGCAAATAAAACTTGACTCAGCGAATACCTGGGGTCCAAGGTAAAAGGTCCAGGTCAGGTTTGAAGATGTAGCAAATCGAATTCCTGAACTCAGCCAATGCTGAGATCTCAGAAGCAGATGAACAAACTCAACCCCAATAAGAACCCACAGCTCACACTGAAATGGAAGTGTGACAAAAGGGTGAGTGAACAGAACATGGCAAGTAACAGGTAAAATCAAGATCCTTAAATGCTCTCTCTCTCCTGCCTTGTAGGGAAAGGGACTTGGTAGCTTGGATAGATTTTCACAGCCTCACCAAAAGGCAGGTATCAGAGGGTTATTCTGTGGTGATTGGCCCAAATTAGCCTCTTGGAAAAGAAGGTTGGTTACCATGCTATCACTACACTGGTCTAAAGAGAGCTCTCTGAAATTCTACTGAGAAAATAGCAAACCTCTGTAGGACTTTTCCTGAAACCTAGAGCATGTTGAACAAGGCCCTTTAAAAAATTCTGTTTCTCAATTCAATTGCACAATAGCAGAGAGGGCTCAAGAGAAAGGGGCTCAGCAAGAAGGTGACTCAAGAAGTGGGGCTGAACTGACCTTGCCTGATTGGACAACTAATAGTTGTTCACAGAAGATTCTGGGGGTCAGAGCCAGAATCCGTAACCAGTGAGAGAATCCATCAAGATGGCAAGGACTAAAGTCTAGAGCAGCATTTCCCAAAGTGCAGAGGGCCATCTGCATCAGAATCAACCAAGGGCATCATTAGGAAGCCAATCTGGGCCCCACCCTAGATCTATCCAGAATATCGGGATATAAGCCCAGGAATCTGCATTTATTTATTTATTTATTTATTTATTTATTTTTATTTAAAAAACATTTTATTTATTTATTTGTCAGATAGAGCATAAGAGGGGGAGCAGCAGGCAGAAGGAGAAGCAGGCTCCCACTGAGCAAGGAGCCAGATGCCGGACTTGATCCCTGGATCCCGGGATCATGACCTGAGCCGAGGGCAGAGGCATAACTGACTGAGCCACCCAGGCATCCCTATGTGTACTTATTTTTTTTTTATTGTTATTAAAAAAATTTTTTTCCAGTGTTCCAAGATTCATTCCCCATTCCCCACACCCAGTGCTCCACACTTTAGATGTCCCCAGTACTCACCACCAGGCTCTCCCATCCCTCCACCCCCTTCCCTCCAAGTCCCTCAGTTTGTTTCTGTGTCCAAAGTCTCTGTTGTTTCATTTCCCTCCCTAGATTACCCTAGTTCCCATTTACTTTCCTTCTCCCACTGTACTCCAGTTTACCCCTCATGCACCGCAAGTGGGTGAAACCATGCGATACTTGACTTTCTCTTCTTGGCTTATTTCACTCAGCATAATCTCTTCCAGTCCAGTCCATGTTGCTACAAAAGTTGGATATTCATCCTTTCTGACGGAGGCATAGTATTCCATTGTATATATGTACCACATCTTCTTTATCCATTCATCTGTTGATGGGCACCTTGGCTTTTTCCACAGTTTGGCGATTGTGGCCATTGCTGCGATGAACATTGGGGTGCATATGGCCCTTCTTTTCACTACACCCGTATCTTTGGGGTAAATGCCCAGTAGTGCAATTGCAGGGTCATAGGGTAGCTCTATCTTTAATTTTTTAAGGAATCTCCACACTGTTTTCCAAAGCGGCTGCACCAGTTTACATTCCCACCAACAGTGT
>PITA01026525.1:0-22478 GCA_004023965.1 Spilogale gracilis
AAAATAAAATTCATTCTTTTTTGTTAGAGCATGTTTGGGCAGGCCAAGAATATACAAACAATAAGGGACCATCTGAATCATTAAGGTTCAGGTTTAGGAAAATTCAACTTTCAGGGCTGAATGTATTTTATCCCATTGCACATTGAAAATCCTTATATGCCATATGTATCCTGGAATTGCCCATAATTTGCAATTAAGCAAACCATGGCATTCTCCAGACATTACAAATAAACATAGGGTATTGTATTTTTAAATGCCACTTTCAAACATTTTTCTAGCTTTGTCCTTGTAGCATCAAATCTCTTCTCATTTTCAATTTGCATCTTTCATACTTGTGCCCCATAGGATATGCTGTCCAAAAGTGGAAAGTCTCTCTTTATTCCTGCCAAGTCTAATTTAGATACTGCTAAAGTTTCCAATAAGCATATGTGGGAGAATGAATATGGGAGGTGTTGTTAAAGCAAAATGGCTTATGTCTGCAGCCGTTGGAGGAAAGCGTAAAAGCCGCTGGGAAATGAACTTTTACTAAACTGAAAATAAAAATGCTAAAAGTATATAATTATCTTGAATGGCAAATGAGTTTTGGACAGCTATCTAAAATCTATAGGTTAATTGAAAAACTGTGTTCCTTTTTGAGTATGATACGGCCTTGAGTTAATGAACCACAACATCCGTGATATGGAATTTTGTACTGTGGGGTATATTTTAAATGAAGCTTAAACAAATAAGGACTCCCCATACTGCCCCAAGCAAAATTTAATTATTATTAGGTTTTGCCCAGCAGGAGGTACACATTCCTGAAATAATTAGACATGATAGGATATTTTTCTTATTTTTTTAAGTTTTACACAAAACACATCTTATTTCTTCTAAATTCTGTAGCTTTAAAAAGGGCCATGATCAGATTTGTGGCATAGAATGGAAGCCATTTAATAAAGAATATTAATCACCATTGTGAAGTACTATTAATATAGAGGCTGAGGAAATTACACTGGATTTTTAAGTTGATAACGATACAAATCTACTCTTTTGAATTAATCCTGGGGATTAATTTAATCATTAGATGTTATTATGCATTTAAAACTTAAAGAAAACATTTCAAATTGGAGGAGGGAACAAAAACCACACTCCTGAACCAAAACACAATCTTCATGAATTTTTTTTTTTTCTTCCTTGGAGGAAGGCATTGAGGAGGGCCAGGACCAGGGACGTAATCTAATCTTTGACTAGATATGAGTACATTTTATGTTAATTGTGTTCTAAAACAACAATCAATAAAGTCTGTCTTGTCCATCTATAGATGAGAAACTGAGACACAGTCAAAATTATTAGACTAAATTTTAACCTTAGATATTCTTGTTTTAAAGCTCAGTATTCAAGAAGAGCAATTTTAACTTTTAGAAAAATTTGTTTCGAAAGTTTAATGAAATGAAAATGAGTCCATATCACTTATAAAACAACCTGGGAATTTTGCATAACAGAGGAGGGGTTTTGATTTAACATCGATAGATGAAGACTAATGCTTAGGGTAGTATTGCTCCAGAACAAATACCTTTTCCCAATAAGAAAGGAAAGGTATAAAAACAGGTTGCATATAATTGTATTGCCTATTTCTGAAACCTCTGGAATTGTTGGCTAGTAACTTACCAAATACCAGAACACTAATAACCTTCCCAGTAATCTTCCCTAGGTTTCACTCTGAAGGATATTGGCATTAGCATTAATTTTAGAAGATGACAATAATAATCATCCTTGTGTCATGACTGCAAGAAAGGCAGATAGACTGGGTGTGAAAGGGGCCAGGGCAGAGTTAAGGACATGGAAGGATCAGGGAAACAGAAGAATTATAGGGTCCCATAAGGCCAAAGAACCTGCTCAGGCAAGGAGTGATGGTAAGCATAAGATCCAAAGAAGGTGGTAGGGAACTCAATTCAACGCTAGGGTGCTCAGTAGTCAGTATGGAGAACAAACGTATACTGACAAGTGAGAATATTTAGAAATGACTTCAAGGCTCCCGATGGTAAAAGGTAGATCAGGATTACTAGGGTAAAACCTGTAAAAACAGAAAAATAAGCAAACAAAAACAGTGCTGGCGGGAGGTGATATGGAAAGTAGCCCTTAGGAAACAGAAACAATAAGGGAAAAAAAATACAGGCTAAGAGGTCTTAGAGGTGTTTAGTTATTCTATGGGGAAAGTTTAACACGTGTTCCACTAGTGCAAAGCCACAGACAAAAGGTGACCCAGTAGGAGGTCTAGGGTTTTCCCAGAATTATTCCTAGTGATTGCCTCTCCATTATGTGAGTTTCTTCTCTTCTGGGGTTTAGGAGCCCTGAATATTCTTTTGAAACCCTGCTGGTTTTCTGGGAGACAGCTACTGCTGTGTTATACTTCTGGTCCATTATCCTTCCCAGGAGAGATGCTAGATGAGGAAAGGCTTTTTAGAATTGCCTCTATTAGTTATTTCTCAATTCTTAGTCTAATTGCTTATCAAATTCTATGGATTCTATATCCACACTGTTTTTTTCCCCCATCCAAATCTTATTTCCATTTCCCCTTTGGAATTCCTCCTCTTTTCTTCCAAACTGAACTCTATTTCTCGAATATTATTTATTCTAATCCATTGTGCATGGTATAAATGGAACTATATTCCTGAAACACTGGTCTCACTGAATCATTTACCTGGTTAAAGTGGTCTGATGACTAGCCACTACAGAAAAAAAAAAAAAAAGGCAAATCCTTCAATATGGAAACCTAAACATCCCATAAAAATGTCTATTTACAGTTTGCAATCCAGCTTTCAAACAGTGTTCCATGTCTTAAACTCTTCCTTCACCACCCATCCATTGCTTTCTTACCAAATTTTAACCAGTTTTTTTTGAGAACCATATTAAGTCCTTGCCATTTCTAATTAGTACTCTCACATCACCTGGTAAACAATAGTTTTTTTGCTCCCATAGTACACTGCTTAGGGATCAACTATACAACATAATACAACAACTTAATATCATCTCTCTTCCTTTCTAGATGAAAAACTGCCTGGAGGAAGAGTAGCCTAAGATCATTATCTATACCAATTCCTGGGCAAAAAACTAATTAATGATCTGATGGCATTGGTGGAGACTTTGAAGAAGCAAGAATGAAATAGGATAATATAATTTAGAAAGATAGGCATATACTTTTTAAAAAGAGTCAAAATCAAGAAAATAGATGTGTTTCATTTGAATGCATATTTTTTTAAAAAGCCGCTGAAGTAGAAAAGATTCCTCACATATTGGATATGATAATTTGCTCCATGGATGAATGATCAACCTCTGTCTCTGGGTACCTTATTCTTTGTTTTGGAGTAACCTTTACACCCAACATGGGGCTTGAATTTAAAGCCCTGAGATCAAAAGTCAATGGGTCTACCGACTCAGCCAGCCAGGTACCTTATTTTTTAATGTGCTCTTGAGGAAAATGATCCTAGTAGTAGTGCTGGAGACAAATACATACATATATACTCAATAGATTGAACTCTCCCTCATAAAGATAGACATGGCTTTCACCATGTCTGAGACACCAGTTTTTCATTTGCAAAAACCAATCCTTGACCTCCAGTATGGTTCATCAGTCAATGGGACCAGCTGGGTATGTGGTATCATTACACTGAATTCCTTACATTATTGAGAAAAAAATATGGAACAAGATCTATTTTGAAATTGGGTTTGATTTCCCTGTCCCTCACATCTCTGCTGGTATCACATGCTAGTAGTTCTCTATTTTACGTAGTTCTCATGTATCTCACGCTATTATTACTAAGAAACTCAGTTCACATTAAAATGTAAAGATTATCATAAGGTTTACTGTTCTTAAACCCAGAAGCAGTTGAGCCTGGAGAAAAACAAAGTAATATACGGTGGCATTTCATTTAAACTTCAGAGCCATAATTCACTGGTCCATCCAGAAGCCGAAAGTGGAGACTGTGTGTGTGTGTGTGTGTGTGTGTGTGTTAGGTAAGAGGAGGATTGGATATCATAGTTTCCCTGGTCTAAAGTCTTAAAATGTTGGCTTTTCATCTATCTCTGCTTTCTTCTGATTTGAAGGTTTCACTGTACATAATAATGGAATGTGTTCATTGACCTGGAATCTGAGGCTGCCTTCTAATGGTTATAAGCTCTCATGCCACAGGAGAGAATAATAAAATAAGTAAAAAGGAGAGGTTGCAGTATTGGTTGGGGTGATACGTAAGATGATGTCTGGCATCACAAAATAGGAACAGGAAGAAGTAAGGTTGGAATTGCATCAATGGAAAGAGGAATGTGTTTTATTAGTTATTCAAGCAATGCATTGGATTAGACATCTATTTTGTTTCATGTTCAGCTTTATTTTTTCCTTTCTTAAAAAATGTATTATATATATATATATATATATATGCTGAGATATATTTTATATGCAATAACATTCGTAAGTTAAGAATATAGGGACATCAGCTTTGACAGTTGTACAAACCCATGTAACCACCCAAATGAAGAAATGAGATCTTAATTAAGTTTCCTCATGCCTCTTTTGAGTAAATCTCCTGCCTCCAACCACTGCATTGCTGATTTATAGCACTATGGATTACTTTTTGGTTTTCTAGGACATAATGTAAATGTAATCATGCAACATAATTTCTTTAGTATTTTGTTTCTTTTGTTCAAATGCTCATTCCTAAAAATTACTCTTGTTGGCTCTTGTAAAATATGAACTCAATCTTGAGCTTATGTAGTTAAGAGAAGTCTTACTTGTAAACTATAAGGATCACATCAAAAATTTTTGTGGAATTTGGTAGAATGGACATATTGTTGGGTTTTTCTATTCAAAAATAGGTGAGTTCTCTTTTTTTGGCTTTCATTAGCATTTGAGAGTTGTCTTAATATATAATACCTATTATTTAAGTTTAAATATAGTTATTATTAAATTATTGTGTACATGTGTGTGTATGTGTACATAACCAAAGTAGTCCCTGTCACATTTAGACGAATCTAACTGAAACAACAAGTAAGGCAAGGAGGTTTCTTTTAATCTCTGACACAGTGTTTTGCAGGTGGATAAAGGCAGTGCTCTGTAAATTTAGGATTCAAAAGGTTGGTTAGAATATGTGCATTGCAGACAAGGAGGTTTTCCTTGGGAAATCTCATCAAGAAACTAAGACTGTTACCTTTTTGATGTACGTTATTAGACAGTTGAGATGAATTTGGGAGTCCCTACTTTCAATGGCAATGAAAAGACCCAGGTGTTCAGAGATGAAATTCATCACAAAGAAGTGAGATGTTTCCCTAGTGATGGAAGATCAGTGTCAGGACAGGATATTTTAGGGATGGACTGGTGCTAGACAAGTGGCTGACAGTGGAATTCCTTCTCCATTTGCCCCTAAGCATGGTATGCATGCCCTTGGAGAAAGAGCTGGTGTTTAAGTGGGAGTATATGTGTATCTATGAATATCAGAAAAAAGACAAACAACTACTTCACAAAATTACAGCTCTAGGAGCATGGGGGGATTTGGCATAAAGCCAGTAGTAGCTGTAGAATTCTTCTACCTTCAGGGGACATATGTAAATTCAATAAAAAACTGAGAGAAGAGCAAACAAGATAGAATTTCTGAATAATAATGATTTGTATAATTGGAAAAAATAAGATCTTTTGTATTTAAGATGGCCTTGTGAGGGGCATTGATAGCAATTACACATGGAAGTTTTCCCATATTTTTATTAATATTTAATATTTAAGGATTTGTTAGATAACATTTTGCTTGTAAAAGTGTTGTTATAGTTTCTTATTACAAAAATAGAATAAAAATTAAAATACTTAAAAAATTAAAATACTTATAAGACAATATAAAAATGATCTTAATAGCTCAAATAATGGTTATAAAATTATCAGTTAATAGTCTTTTAAAATTTATTCCCTCTCTATGTACAGTGTTTACTATACATGGCACTAATTTTACATATAACATAGTGAGTTGGGTTTTTTTTAACCTTAGGGAATCTGAGAAATCTTTATTTGAGTATACATAAATTGATATATTTTTTAAATATTTATTTATTTGAGAGAGAGTGTGCATGTGGGTGCGTGACAGGAGGTGCAAATGGAGAAGGAGACAAACCCAAGAAGACTACAGAGTACAGAGCCTGACATCAAGCTTAATCTCACAACCCTGAGATCATGACCTAACGTGAAACCAAGAGTTGGAAGCTTAACCGACTGAGCCACCCAAATCTACAAAACATAGATTTTATTGACTTAAAAAGGTCCAAATGCCGAAATGTTAATTAGCAAAGTAGGTTACTCTTCACTGCTGAAACTATAAGATCATAACATGTTAGTCATATTTGAGTGTTTTTTTAAAAGGACTGAGTCTTTGGCTTTGATTCAATAATCAATTCTGTAATTCCACACCTAACATCTGTAAGACCAAAGTGTAAACAGAGTAGTCCCGACAATCAGATTTTTCTTGTAATTCTGGACGTACTTGACCCTGTTCCCAACTAATGTCAGTCTCATGTTGTTCTGTGACTCTGATCTTGGCTCTGTCTTTTACCCATTGCTGTTAATATATGTGTTTGATGTTGCTAGTATTTGAAGCTTGGCTTTTTCTAGAAGATCCTGGATTGACTTGATCCTTTGAATCAATGTTTCATGCTATGGTGGGTAGAATATGCATCACTGACACTTTTTTTTTTTTTTTTTTTAAGATTTCATTTATTTGACAGAGAGAAACACAGCTAGAGAGGGAACACCAGCAGGGGGAGTGAGAGAGGGAGAAGCAGGCTTCCTGCCAAGCAGGGAGCCCTATGTGGGGCTTGATCCCAGGTCTCCGGGATCATGACCTGAGCTGAAGGCGGTCGCTCAACCAACTGAGCCACCCAGGTGCCCCCATCACTGACACTTTGCTACTGAGGCTAGTACTTAGATCCCCCTGGAGGAAGGTGGAAGGAATTCAGATTTTATATGAAGCCCCATAGAGTTCACAGGTGTACAGTGAAGCTGGATTTAGGACTTTAAAAAGAAGAATTAATAAAAGGTGCTTTAATGTGTTAAAAGCAGTAAGGCTTTCTAAGAAAAGACTTATTGAATGATTTTTGCTTAAAGATATCAGTATAAATATAGTTACTGGGATCATTTGGATGGAGCAAATTAAATTACTGTGTTTATTCTGTTAAAGCTTTTTTGAAGAGTTGAATCTTAACCAGTGTTTTAATGCTGAAGAGATAGGTCTAGGTGGTAGTTCCTCCTATGAAAGAAGTGTGGCATGTGCATGTGTATTAGCCTGTACTGGCTTCTTTTTTTCTTTTTTATTCTGTTTATTTAACCAACATATAGTACATCATTAGCTATTGATGTAACATTGAATGCTTTCCTATAAAGACAAAGGCTGAGCAAAGACTTGGAGAAGGGAGGAAGAGCCAAGGCTGAGATGAACTTAGAAGTAGAAATAAATGGTATAAATGCTTTTGTTGTCTAATTAATCTTTGTGAGTTTTTACATTACCTCACAATGCTGAAATGCCATACTTGCATAACACTTGCCATACATTTTTATTTCTGTGTGAAATCATCATTTTTAAAAACTCCTTAAGGACTTAGATTTGTAGGACTATGTTGTACAATTTAAAAATCATCATGTTCAAATGTGCTGCCAAGACACAAACAAAATTTTTTCTTCAAAGGAAATCTATCACTAAATAAAACTCAATGTAAGTAATTCCTAGTCATCTTTGAGAGTTCATCAGTAGCTATAATAAGTTGTATCTATAATTTGTATATTGAGAATATTTAAGCGCCTCTTTGACTTGGCATGTTGCCAAGTATATATATTACATATTATATACAACTAGACTTCAGTAAAATCTCATTTTGAAATATTTTCTGATTTTTCTTCTAAAGGCAGAAGATTAGTAACTACTTAAAAAAATACATAAAAACCAACTAAATTCATATGACTTAGAGTAAATAAAGTGCTGCTTTCTATCCAGCAAGTCTGATTTCCTTTCAAGATTTAGTTCTACATTTGACACTTCACCTGTAGATGCTTTGAGGGGAAAACAGATGCTATTTGATCTCTTACTTTCCTCATGAAGTCTATTCTAGATTTTTTTCTTTACTGTCAAAAAAAAGACTAGAGGGGATTTATATTGCTTTTGTGGATAATGACATGTGAAGTGTACCTAATGCTTTCAAAAAACGTGTTTATGCAAAATTTGAAAAAAAATGACATTTTTCTGTTATAAGCACTTAGGTTATAAAGTCTTCAACATCTCCATCAATAATAAGTAAATGCTTTAAAACTGTCGCATATATATTTTTTAAAGACACCAACATTGTTTTTTTTTTTTTTTTAAAGATTTTATTTATTTGACAGAGAGAAACACAGCCGGAGAGGGAACACAAGCAGGGGGAGAGAGAGAGGGAGAAACAGGCTTCCCGCCGAGCAGGGAGCCCGATGTGGGGCTCGATCCCGGGTCTCCGGGATCATGACCTGAGCAGAAGGCAGTCGCTTAACCAACTGAGCAACCCAGGCACCCCCCAACATTGTTAAAGTATAGGAAAAACAGATATACAAACAGGCAAATAAGAATATGATCTCTAACCTGTTTCTGACGTACTATATTCATGAAAAATCTTCTGAAACTGTATCAGAATCTGGCCAACTCTTCAGAATTTTCTCATCTTCATTAAGATGGCATAGGCCATTCTGGATGATCTTTTTGACTGAATACTCCCATATCAAATGATCTAGTGAGGGAATATAGGAATTCAGCATGTAGAAAGTTCTTAGGTTTTTAGAAGTATATCATATATACCATAGATCTGACTCTAACCACCAACAGCAGTTGTTGTTGTTGTTGTTTTTTAAGATTTTATTTATTTATTTGACACACAAAGAGAGCACAAGCAGGGGTAGTGGCAAGCAGAGGGCGAGGGAGAAGCAGGCTCTCCTCTGAGCAAGGAGCCTGATGCAATGAGGGGCTCCATTCCAGGACCCTGGGATCATGCCCCGAGCCCAAGGCAGATGCTTAACCAACCGAGTCAACCAGGGACCTGTATTAACTGTAGTTCCTAAGAGCACTTTGAGCCCAAGCAGTTTTGAAAGAGTCCTTGCCACTGTTGATGATGAGGGCACATACTTATTTGATATTTTCCTGAAAAACTTGGGACCAAAGCAAAGCATCAATTTGTTTAGCAGGTCTAGGAATAACAGATACTGAATGTAGACAGAAAATTAGTCTTTGTAAAAAAAAAAAAAACCTCTTTGATCTATTGATTCAAAACAGATTGAAGTAGCATTTCCTTTGTGAAATATATATGATAACTAATAGTTATGTTTGTCTACCTACCAACCTACCTACCAGGAATAGCTTGCATCCACATGTAACTGTTTTCTTAAATGGAAAGGCTACTTTGAACATTTTACATCCTCCAAATTTTATCATTGCATAAGTACAGAAAAGCTTTTTTTTTTTTAATAAGATTTTATTTATTTATTTGACAGAGAGAAACCAAAAGTAGGCAGAGAGGCAGGCAGAGAGAGAGTAGGCTTATCAAGAAAGTATTGTGCTTTTTAAAAAACTTGACTAGGCCATTTATACTTTCTACAACAAGTTACTTTAGCTAGTCAAATATTACACAACTGGTAAAGCAGCAGTATGAGAAGAAAGTTACCGCTTTTATAAAAAACCAAATAAAATGCTTTGGAAAAATCTGTCAATTATCTGTAGTCAAAGAGGTGTGCATAAGACAGATGTAAAAGATAAGATTGTTATAGAAAAGTATAGGATGATTTTTGCATATTATTTTGTGAACAACTTCAGCTAAAACTGGACATTGTAGACTCTCAGCCAAAACACTGGTTTATGAGTGAGAGACTGCATGTTAATTTAATCAACACACACAAATTTTTGATAATAGGTTTCGATCTTGCTAGGTAAAAAGCATCTATTTCAGATGCTTTTTTTTATCAAATAAAGGAGATAACTTTATAAGAGACCTCAATTGGTGTTTTTAAAGTACCTAAAGGAACTCAGAATAGACTGATATAAAATAATTGAGCTAGCCTATCTTTCATTCTATAATCTAGTTCTTTCTGCCCTTCCTTTTCCATTGTTTCTTGGGTTTTTCCTTGTTTTCCTTTCTCTTCTCCTCTCTCATTCTCTCTACATAAGCTCACTCTGTTTCAAATTTCCCAAAGTGCTTATTTACAGCACTTCTATTTGCATCATGTGTTTAGATGTTATGTAAAATTAAATTGTGATTCCAAATATAGCATTTCCAGTTCTCTGCAGTGTTTTAAGAATAGCCCTCGGCACATACAAATATCCCTGTTACAAATTAAAAATAATAGAGGGGTAAATATCCAAAAATGTTTATATTGGTTTATTTGAACGAAAAAAAAAACATTAGATTTCCATTCTAGAGCTTCAAGAGGTTGAATTACTTGTAAAACAAGTGAGGAAAAATAGATGTAAAAATTATCTTGCACGTTACATAACTTCCTTAAAACCTTCATGAGATGCAAATCAAAATGGAGACACCGCCAAGATGGAAAGGTCAAATAAGTGGAAAATATCTGGAATCAGATAAAATTGTACATTTTAATTCTCCCCATTTTTCCCATAAATTTTATTAGTTATTTGTCTCAAAGGGACAATAACTTTCTTTAGGAATTAACCATTTATAGCTCTTCATCATTGGACACAGTATTTTTACCATCCCTACCCAAGATATTTTGAACATTTGGGTTTTGGCTTTACCGCTTCAACTACATTGTTTGATGATTTATGAGCAAGGAAATAACTAATGAAGCTGAATAAGTGGAGCCTTCATTTACAGTGTTATTCATGCATCAGAGAAAGCTATACATTGTGAATGCCGAGTTTAGTTATAATGTTCAATGCGCCAGCTTATATTATCTTTCAGGGGAGTATAAAATTTAGCCCTTTACTAAACTTGATGTGTATTGTAAATTAAGATATATATATATTTTAAGATGAAATTCAGGTAAATAAAAATAGACATTTAAAATACCTTTTAAAAATAATGTAGAAGTAATAAAGGAAGTATAATTGAAGCATGAAGTTACTCTTATAACATTAAGAAATAAGGGATAGAAAAGGTAATGGAAATGTGAAATATAGTAAGAACACTGCCATTGAGAAAATAAACCAACTACTTGCATTAAACAGTCTCATGAGACAACTTGGGTAAAGTTTTGCATCGTCCATTCAAATCAAGGAGAACAACAGAATTTTCAAATTAAAAGGGGACTTAGAGATTGACCAATAAACAAAAACAAAAGCAAAAGCAAAGCCCAAAACAAAGCAAAAACATTTTCCCACCCAGTACAGGAATCACCTGATGAGAAAATAAACTCAATAATATACTTAATGGATGCCATCCTCATCTCAGAAAAAGGCCTCTAAAACCGAAATTTTTCATTTCATGTTCTGTTTTCTCTGATTTTATAACATTCTTTCTTACTCCATTGAAATTTTGTTGGATGCAGCTTCCACCAACTGGTTATAGTGTAGTTCATAGTTACTGTACTCAAACATTTGTGCACCTAACATGCTGTACAATATATTCTAACATATGTGTCAAAGAAAGTCAAATAGCCCTGCAGACCTATTGAAGCAGAATTCTTAGGAGAGGCAATACAGATAGGATAAGAGGTATGTGAGTTCTCCATTGCCTATCCTACTCTGCAGCATAAGCATCCCTCAGTGTTGAATGACATTCTAGGTGGATGGCTTTGACAAGTTTTCATTCCTTCCCAGGTGTGTTCGGAGGCTGGAATATAGTAACAATCAGTCCTGTCCTGCTGGGTTCCAGGGGACAGCAGATACTACTCATTCTCTAGGGCAATGGTTGTGCTTCAGGCCCAAGATTACAAGTAGCTTTGTCACATCACTATTCTTCATCAGGGGGCATCCTTGACTAAGAGGGATGATTATCTTCAGCACCTGGAACATAATCATTTCCTACATGGTTATATAGGCCAACTTCTTTTTTCTGACAACTGCCTAAATGGAATCAGCCTGAACAAGTAAACTTTCCTTATCAAAATATCTTCAGGTATATTAAGGCAACCTGCATTTTTCTTTTAAATCTTCCTTTAAGCTATTCAGGTCATCAGCTTTAAGCTTTGAATTCCTTGAGTACAAGAATCCCTTTTTCATCTCATTTATCAAGCCCATGTCTGTTTCCTAGTATACACTTCAACATTTATTAAATGCATAGATAAGTAAATCCTAATCCAGGACACTGTTTCATCATGCTTTCCATAATGTTGGAGTTCATGGAGACTCCCTCTAAAGTCAAATGGCCAGACTCAGGGACTGTCTTCCAGATCCTTGTGTTTAATGTTCTTTATAATGCAGTATGTAAATTAGTAGAGTGCAAAATTAGATGTTCTTTTTTAACAACAGAGTCATGCTCTTGGCTCATATCAGGTTTGTGGTCATATAAAATCTTGGACATTTACATGAACTCCTGTCATTCCACAAGTCCAACCTTATATTATGTTCAAAAGAAAAATGGTCTCATCTTTGAGCAGTTACATCCTGTACTTAGAAAAATTATCTTTTGAACTGAAAATCAAGGCCACATGGTTTTGTCTGTAACACTTTATCTTGCTGTTTGCAGTTCAGTTCATTCTGTCAAGTTCAGTTAGTCTTCAGAACATGTAATCCTCTATGTGCAACCCTCTCTTGCCTTCTGCAGATCTGACAAACATGTCTTTCATATATAAACAAGAATATTTAGCCATGAGGATAGAGGGAGTCCCTATGGTATGCTATGATCAACTGGTTTTGACATGAATGCACTCATTACAATTAGTGTGATATGTTTTTGATAAGCACGATGAATTAGGGCAATCCACATTAAAGCAAGAACAATGGGAAAAATGTGGCAGCTCTTACACTGCCTTCATCTTGCAATCTAGCACCATAGCAAATTGAGTATGGAAGGAAGGACTAAGAATGGATTTCCAGCTTAGATCCCCATTCCATGTGACCATTCTGGAGCTGTATGTATTCAACATCAGTCTCTCTGAGTTTCAGTGTTCCTTATGTGTCAAAAAGATGCAGATAGGGGCATTAGACGAGATGGTGCATTAATTGTGCCAAGGACAGCTTGGGACTTGGAGTAGGAGTGAATGAAATGTTGAAGGCCTCCTCTGTAATGAAAAACAATGAGGACGTTTGCAACTGTGAACATGATAAGCCACCCCCCCCATTTTTTTGCTGTTTGTTGATCTCTTCATCTTTTTATTTGATTTCAATGCATCTGAAGCTTTTGGTTCTTTGCATTTTTTATTCTTAGCTTATAAATATTGGCATATTTGCACATCTCTGGTTTGGCACCGTTGAAAAGTAGATGCCAAAATGGGATTAAATGTACAAGGATATTATTAGAGGAGCCCCTGTGTGGGAGAAAATGGGGAGGGATTAGGGCATGTCTGGGATAGTTTCAAGACCACACTGTTAGTCTGACTCTGAGTGAAAGAGGGGAGAGAGGTTGGGTGGAAGCCAACAGTGTAGTGTAAGGAAGTTTCAGTGAGGCCATCTGGGAGCCCTGTTGCCAAGTCCTCAGGGGAGTCTGTGTCTTTGAGGGACAGTCCTGCCTTGGGACCATTGTTGGCTGGTGAGAAGCATGGCCTCAAAGGCCAAGTTCAGAATGCTGCAGCTGCAGTCTTCATCAGTTAAGCTTTCTGTAGTTGGAGGATGTGAGCCAGAGCCTCTTTGAAAAGTTCGGGTCTTTATTAAAGGAAAGTGGAAAAAAGCATACAGATCATGGTCACCTATACTAATATTGAAGGAACATTAAAGACATAATGTATTCTTATTATAAAGACTTGTTATACAGGAGCAGTTTTTGAACACAAAGATAATAATACATGTAATTTTCAATGCTGCCAAGTAGTATAAATATGCATAGACATTATTAAAAGGAAGAAGAATAAGAGGAAAAAAAGGTGGAAAGAAGAGAAAGGAGAAAACACCCCACTAATCCACACTGACAAAATGCCACCAATGTGCCATGACATGATATAACTGAAAGAGACCTTAGAAATTACCTAATGCAAACTGCACATCTTAAACATTAGAAGACAGAGGGCACCTGGTGGTTCAGTTAGTTAAGCCTCCAGCTCTTGGTTTCAGCTCAGGTCATGACCCCAGGGTCCTGAGCTCAAGCCCTGCATCAGAATCCATGCTCAGTGGAGAGTCTGCTTGAGGATTCTCCCTCCCGCTTTGCCCCTTCCCCTGCTCACATGCCCTCTCTCTCTAAAATAAATAAATCTTGTAAAAAAAAAAAATCCAATACAGGACCAGAGTTTTAAGCAGTTTGGCCAAGGCTGCACAGATCCTTGATTCTGTTCTTGCCATCTATCACTGTAGGTGCCTACTTACTAGACGGAACATTATGGAAGGGTCTACTGGCCAACTGACATGACAGTGGAGGAGTGAATCTTATCCCCACCACATAATCACAAAAAACAAGTTACTGCCATTTGCAACATTCATATTCTGGAAGAATAGACCTTATTGCTGTTAACTCTTAAGTGAAGCAGTATTTCAAGTATAGATGATCAAAAGTTGGAAGTTGTGTTTTGGGATAAGCATTGGACATGATAGGGAAAAGGGAACTCTTAAATTGCCCAAGACTTCCTTATTGAAGCAAAAGGGTTGCATGGAGAATGCAAGTACAGTTCCACCAACAGATGAATGGAAGAACAGCACAACTAGCATAGGAACGTGGGAGAACTAGTACCCTTCCTGCTAGATATACAGGAAGACTGTGCATCTGCTTTAGAGAGGGGAAGGTTAGTTTGCACACTAGGGCTAGTTAGGAAGACGGAAGAGCTCACAAAGGTCAACTTTCAAACTCTGGTATTTCAAATATAAATATGGTTTCAAGGAACAGAGTTTTTCATTAATCATACTGTCCTGAAGATTAAGGATATACTAAACTTAAAGAATACTTAAAAAGTAAGATATACTAAACAAAACAATTTAAAAAATAGTTTTTATATTGGAGATGTACCAAGTGATAAGAGCTATCTTTAATTTTTTTAAATAGTGACTGATTAAAATCAGTGAGATACTTAACAATTAGGGAATTTTGTTTTCTTTACAAAAAGAACATATCCATAGTTCTTGGTTTTAAATTTCTAATAACTGCAAGTAGAGATTTTTTATATATATTTTTTAATTCCTGAGAATGAAAAAAGGTAAATTACAGTGATTATAACTAGGGAGAATATGTGTAATATACAGATGGTATTATACAAAAGATGTAAATGGAGAGCATGAAATAAAGACAGAAAAGTTGAATCACAAATTACTCCTGACACAGTTTTTCTAGATTAGTGCTATAGGGGTCATGTTCCCATCTCCTTCCACCGACCTATTTCCACGCCCTGCCATACATCATTTCCGTTCTCAGAGGTTTATGTGCAGGTTCTTGCAATAGGAGATAAATCCTGTAGTTGTATTAATAACTCTGAATTCTTGAGATCATGACCATTCGACCCTTGATGTAAAAACTAAACAACAAAAAGATTTTTTAGAGAATATACCGAGAGAATTATTTTAATGAAACTATTAACAGTGGCTTTGACTGTTAAAGAAGGAAAAAAAAAGGGGGAACAAAGGCAAGAGAATAGCAGCTTCCACAAACTCCTATTTAATTGCTGTTCAGTTATAAAATCAGAAATTACTATGAGTTTTGATATAAATTGGGAAGGAAGGGGGCTTAAATAGTTTTTATATTTCTCAGTGAGAATTTTAACTTCAGCCTAAACATTCCTTTGCAATTTTAGGCAGTGAATTTTGGTGTCTTACCTCATATACTGATTCTTATTTGAACTCAGAAGAAAGGGAAGTTCTGTCAATAAACACGAGTTCAAGGAATCTGAGGTATTCAAAACAGGTAATTTTCATCATTGACTCTTAGTTTTTAACACCTCCAGTTATTATTTTCATCATGTGGGGTTAAAGAAATATAGCACCTTGCCCTAGGCCATGAGACTGATCTATGGATGAACAAAGAACCCTCAAAATCTTAATTTTTTCTTTTAACCCAAAATAATAGGACACTTAGGCCCTGAAAATTTATAAACATTAAGATAAGCAATTAAAAACTATCAGAAACCGAACAAAATAATAGAGTATGGGCTTGGGAAGGAGACAGTCTTCCATTGCTAAATGCCGTTATTTATTTAAACTAAGTTTCCTTTGGGGCATCTAGGTGGCTCAGTCCTTAAGCATCTGCCTTCTGCTTAGGTCATAATCCTGGAGTTCCAGGATCGAGTCCCACATCAGGCTTCCTGGTCCTTGAGAAGCCTGCTTCTCCCTCTCTCACTCCCCCTGCTTGTATTCCTTCTCTAGCTGTGTTTCTCTCTGTCAAATACATAAATAAATAAAATCTTTAAGAATAGATAAATAAAGTAAGTTTCCTTTGAGCTGACTTTGTGGTGTCCTTACTTTTAGACTCTGAAGACTGAGAGTAAGCACTGAGGCCACTTAGCTCTATTCCCCAGCTCCATAAGCTGGCACTTCACCTAGGCCTGTCAGACTGATGTCTACATTTTGAGTGGCTGCCAGAGAAGGAGATTGCTAACCTCTCAGCTGCAAATTCAGACTTGTCTTGAAAACAGGGGGTTCTTACCTATAACCTATATTCTTAAGCATCCGGACTTAGAAAAGCTTTGGTCATGGTCCGCCTGTGTTCCCCACTGCATTCATATTTTTAAAGTGAATCTCCAACTTTGATTTTCCATTTTTAAGGAAACTGGTGTGTTTCTTGAGGAAGAGACTCCCCACTTGTCAGTCCAGTTCCTATTTAAGTGTTGAAGATGTTGGTGGCTTTCACTGCACATTGTGTTTTTCAAGACTCCTTGGCATCATGGCGTGGAAATAAAGTATCACTTAGTAGGAATGAGTTACAGACTGGGCAGCAGTGGGTACGGCCCCTCCTACCTGCCAGGCAGCAGGTATCTTTATTGCCTACAAGTCCCTGCCCTAGCAACTAGGCACCTGCAATTGACCTGTTATCATATTGATAGTCATGAGATAAATAGTCCAGTGTTACCTGCTTTAAGCAATTAAGCATCTCCTCTTGTGGCTTTAAACCTATAAAGTTGCCAAGTGAATTTTATTCTCTTCCTCATCTAACAAAGCAAAACTTGAGCTTTTAAAAAATCTGCCCCAGGACAGAAAGCCTGCCTCACTTTCTTATAATTTTTTTCAGCAGGAGGAAGCCAGAAAATGTGTTAGTTTGATTTGGGGTGTTGGATTTGCTACAGGAAAAATCAGACCACACTACAAAGATTTATCAGATAATTGTGCTTTATTTAGCCACAAACTAACGACTAAGGACTTAAAAGGATTTAAGATATTTGGAGAAGAAAAAAAATATCTGAAATTTTGAATTCTTTTCTTTAAAATCACATTCGCGTTTCCAACTAAAAAAATAATCACCTTCCCCATTCCTGAATCTGCAAGGCTCACTGGTATCTGCAATGGGCCAAGGAACAGACATTGCTTCAGGGAAGGAGTTATAATTATAGTTCTGCTGTAGATTGCGACAAATTGCTTATGCTTGATTTGCCTCAGTTTATTTAGATGTATATTGTGATTAGCTGGTCTCTTTGCTTGATACCTAACCTAGCTTGGTTTCACAAATGTGGAAAAATTATTTCTAAAAAGGATGAAGACAAATATCCTTATCAACTCATTTCATGTGTCTGTAGGTGGAAATATGTTGTGCCAAAAGAACATTATTTTGAACAAAACAGAGGTAACTGTAACATGGTTAAACACTTTCTCCTTGGGAAATAGATAATTTGCTTTCAAATGTATATATTTGAGCATCACAGTCTTTATCTGGTCACATGTTCTTGGGGTATTTTCATTTGCTATTTGATTATTCATCATTTGGCAATAGGGCTCACTGAATGTCTATAGGTAAAGATGTGCGTGCATCAAAGTGTGTCTACAGGTTCCTTAAACAATGATTTCTTATACATGAAGAAATATTTGGGCTGTGTGTGATTTCAGAACAAAAAAAAATCTGTAAATAGGCTAATTAATATACAACAATAACCGAATACACAATAATAACATTTGCCACTTAGGTCTTCATTCATCTCTTCATGTGAACTATACTTGGCATTACGGAATACTCTTTGTAGGGTCCCTGGTGTCAGATAGTTTATGGTTTTACGGAGAGAACATGTTTTACATAATTAAATTAGTAGTTCCACATATATTAGGGAATAAATGTTTCTTACCTTATTATTTTATTCCATTTTTTTGTTTTGTTTTGTTTTGGAATTAGACTTGGAAAATGTCACAGAGCCAAGTTTGAGGTTGTATGTGTTACTTTGATCATGTTGCTACTTTGGTGCCTGCTTTTGTTGGCAAGATTTGGGGTCATTCATCCTCTTCTCTAAGTTACAAACATACATACATAAATATTTCTTTCAAATTGCTGTTTATCAAAGTCTTCTCTCTAAAATGAATTCTTAACCTCTGTGAACTAGAGGAATAGACATATTCCAAACTACCCAGATGGATAACGACACTAATGATGCCGTAAATATTATTTGCAGATAAATGGATGTAGTGGTTTTGAATTACAACATGAAATATAAAAGATTAGGATAAGGTTTGAACTGGTAAGCATTATACTTAGTTTAGAATCTTTATTAGGAATGTTTTTACAAGGTACACCTCCAATGTAGGATGTAACTCCTAGAGAAAAATTTAGCATCTTGACATAGGACTCCCCAATATTCTATCTGCTTTTAGTTTATTATTAGGTAGCTGTTTGTTGCTAATGTGAAAGAATAGATGAATGGCATCCTTATAAGGAAGAATAACCTCTGAAACTAAAGAGACTCCATACATCTTTAAAGCTTTGCTCCGTGAAAGGTAGATCTGCTCAAATGTCTTTAAAACATTAGAGTCAGGCTGGTTGTCCTTGGGCTGTACTCTCACTGGGCACTGGCTCATGGTCACGTCTCTTTTTCTGATTTCCTGATGGACTTTCTGTTCTACATTGTTACAGAAACCACCAGACTGCACCCTCAATCACATTTGGAAGTGTTTCCTGAGATGTGGTTTTTGCAGTTAGTTGTTGTTTTGTTTTGTTTTTTTCTTACCCTCACTGGCTGCTGGCAGGCAGTTCAAGTTCAGCTAAACTTACCTCTTTTTTTCCTTTTCTTTTGCTCCTGGTTTGTTAAATGTAAGTCTAGTTGGCATTTATCAAGGAGGAAGTACTAAACAAATATTTTTAGAGTTTCCAAAATCATTTAAAGATCCTGTCTCATTTTGACTTAACTGTAATACAAATCAAGGTAGATTATGCATCATATTTTGGTTAATTTTCTTTTCATTGCTAGGGTAAATTTTTGTCCTTCTTTAGACAGTATAAGGAGATTAAAATTTTGCTTACCATGCTCTTTGTAAGGGCTAGGTTTTAGGGAAAAAATAATGTTTTTGTTTAATGTTAGAACATTAACATTTTTACAATGTTGTTATCTTTGCCACAATTTATAAAAATAGAGAAAATATATACGTATATAAAACCTATTTTTCAGGCTAGGTACCGGATCCTTAATAAGATGAATTTCACCATTTATTTATTTGTATGATTCATTAATTAATAAGTCATTTAATGAATGTTTACTATTTGCTGAACATTATTCAAGGCACTTGGATTAAGTCACTGAGAAAACAACAACAAAAAGACCAAATCTTGTCCCAGTGTTTACATTCTATCCATAGTTGGGGCGGGGAAGATGAGTATGAATAAAATATACATAGTAAAATTTTTTGGTATGTTTGAAACTAATAAGTACATAGAAAAAATATATAGCAGCCTTGAGGAATTCTCATGGAGGCACAAGTGGCAATTGTGATCAGTGTGGTCACTGGGCTTCACTGAGCAAGTGACACAAAGTCCTGAATGTAGGAACATACTTGGTATGTTTATCAATCATCAATAGCATCAATGTAGCTGGAATAAAGTGAGCTAGGGGAAGGAATAGATATAGGAATAGAATAGGTGGCATCAGAATGGTAACAGGGGGCCGGGTCTTAGGGGGCCTCACAAACACTTGTGAGAATGTTGGCTGTCATTCTAAAAAAAAGGGGAGTGATGGTGCAAGGATTTGAAGAGTAGAATAAAATAATGCAACATATGGTCTGGAACAATGACTCTGACTTTCTTCTACAGTATTAATTGACAAAGAAGGACATGTACAATAATGATAGCTCAGATAAGTGAGGTGGGTAAACATGGTAGAATTCTGGTGAATTCTACATAATTTGTGAAAGTGAAGATGGGAATATTCTCTGATGAATTGGATGTTGGCATGGAAGAAAAAAAACTAAGTTTGTTAAGCTGCAAGTCTCCTTAGGATCACCAAAGGACTATCGATTGAGAAGAGGACCAAGATTAAGTTCAGGAATGTTTATTATTAAAGGGTCAAGGAAAAGTAAAAAAATAGTAAGAGAAAGTGGTGACCTGGAAACCAAGAGAGGAAAAGAAGCATCAAATCAGCAATGGTTATCAACTGTTTTAAATGAAACTATGAATCAACCAAGGTTCAGGCAGAGAAGAAGAACCACTGTGAGTGTTGTAGAATGAGGAATTCATCCATTACATAGTTACAGGAGGCGCTAGGGAAGTAAGATCCAAAAAGGGGATATAAGTGATGAGGAGACATAACTAGCCAGCCCTCCTGAACATCTGCTGTGACAGACAATTTGGAGTTTGCAGGGCTTTTCCTAGGAAGTCAAGTAATTCCACCTGTCAGAGTGCAACTGAAACCTGGAGTACGAAGAAAAGTTTATGGTAGGCTGTTGACTCTGCATCAGGTGATAGGCTTGGCTTGCTGTGGCTCAGAACAACTGGTAGCTGGGAAGGAAAGCTGCAGGGAGGGAGGATGGACAAGGTGAAACCCGCAAGTACTTGTGCCTATTTCTTAGTCCAATCAGTCGCAACGATCTTTATCAAGTAATCAGTGATTTTTAAATTCTGTGATTCAGTCCTGTGAAGACTTCCTTTTTGGCCAAATCGGACTCACAACCATCAAGGGAAAGAGATTCTGGAAAATGTAGTTAGAGCTTTCCTATGTTGACACAGTAAGAAACGACCACAGCCCCCACTTTCCAAGTCAAGAACCATATACACCAGTTTAAGTCATATTGAATTTTCACACAAATATATCATCAAAATATTATATCAGCCTCACCTGATACAGCTATCCGTCATGCAACTGAAAATGTACTATCCTGTTCTCCAAACAGAAATATAAAGTCCACACAGCACAATTACCTGTATTTGGGTAATAGTCTATTATCTTTTAGCTAAGTCATCTTTCCCCGATTGATACTCATTAAGTTACATATTGAGATATGTTTACTCTATTAATATATCACGTATCTTAAATATTAAGAGAATAGGAGATGGGGAAAGGATGAAATAATATATAAGTATATTCATATCAATGTAAGAAATAAAGACTCATAATTATGTTAGTTTTATTTCTGTTTGTGCTCACATTGTAATAGCTGTGATTTTTATTTCCCTTCTTCCTCTGCATGTTCCATTTTCCCTTTGCCTTCTGAAAGAACACTGGTGTACTTCCTCACTGAATGGGGTGACCCGAGCCTTTATTCCTGAAGAGTCCATCAGTTAACAATCTTGCCTGTTTAGGGATACGGTATTTTTTTCATTAAGTTTTATCATGGGGTGCCTGGGTGGCTCAGTCCGTTTAATGTCTGCCTCCGGCTCAAGTCATGATCCCAGGGTCCTGGGATCAAGCCCCATTTTGGGCTCTCTGCTCAGTGAGAAGGAACCTGTTCCTGTTCCTCCTTCTCCCTCTGCCTGCCTCTCCCCCTGCTTGTGCTCTTGTTCTTTCTGTCTCTCCTCTGTCAAATAAATAAATAAAATCATTAAAAAAATATTTTTTACCCTGGAACGTGGGAGAACTAAGAGGTGTCTCAGAGGGTATCTTGTGTTCCATCTATATTCCTTGTTAACCTTTCATGGCAACCCAATTTCCTTTCAGTAATCAGAATCAGTTCTCCAATCAGTATAGAAATCACCTTCTTTTCCTGTTGGTTCACCAGAACGAGAACTCAAGAAAGGCCATATGGCAGATTCAGTTTCCAGTAACCACTGCTCTGCCTCCTGGTGTTAACACTCTACCCAGGGGAACTGACACTGCTAGCCCAGCAGAACCCAGTGTTGCAGGGAAGGGAGGCAAAAATGTCATTGTGGATAATGGTAAAAAGATTCATTCTCATTTCCACCTCTTGATCCCCAGAATCAACTCATGAATCCCAGATATGGGAGAAATAAAGCTGCATATTGATTACTGATGCAGATGGTATCCCAGATTCTAGAGAACATGACTCTGTCTTGTGATAGCAATATATTAT
>PITA01026526.1:0-22471 GCA_004023965.1 Spilogale gracilis
GAGGGGACTTCCAGGAAGCCAGGGCGGGCTCAGCCGCCTGCTCCGCAGACAGGCACCCAGGGGAGGCCAAGCGGCCATCAGCGGAGGGTAATTAAAAGGCCATCTGCCTGAGGGGAGACTTACTGGAGTTTCCAGGAAATCTCTGCACAAATAACAACTTCAGAGAAGAAGAAGGAAATTGTCCGTTTACCGTCCAGTGAATCCGAACTGTGAGGCTTCGGGCCCGGCAGCTGCTTTCCCTGAGCAGGTCTGGAGTGGCTGACTTCAAAGCGACAGGCAGGATCGGGAACATCTGCCCTCGGGGAAGGGGCAGGCGACAGGTCAGAGCAGAGGGCCCCCTGGACCGTGGATGACCTTTGTCCCTCGCCAGCCCTGGAGCCTCACCCCAGCCTCCCTGGCTGTCCCCTCCTGTCTGATGGTGTTGTGGGGGGCGCTGGCCTGGGGCAGGGGAGACTGAGAGGCCGGTGGCCTCGAGCGGGTTCAGTACCACTGAGGTAAGGGGGAACGGGCCATCTGCTTCTGCCTTTCAGCTTTCCGCCATGATGTTGACCCAGACAGAACCCCCAGGGAGCCCCTGGGGAGCAGAGCCGCTTTTGGGGTCCTGTGCCTCACACCAACACTGCACGTTCAGAAAGGGGGATGTGATCCTTGCAGCTCACGGGGACCCTGGCCTTACGGCCACACCTGCTGGGCTCTCCCCCGCCCCCCACTCCCCCGTCCCCAGCTCCCCGCAGGGCTTACCCTCCCTGCCAGGTCCTGGCCTGAATCCTCTCCCTTCCCCGGGGGTCGGCCCCCTCATGGAGGAAGGGGAACTGGGAACAGTAGCTCCCAATGCTGACCCAGAGGACAGGGCCCCAGGTCATGGGAGGAACCCAGGGGAAGAGACGGGACCGGGCCCCAGACCCCGGTGGATAGCAGGACAAAACCACTCCCGTGAGGGTGGACAGCACCAGGGCTCCCTGCAAGGCTCTCCTGTTTGCTTCCAGGTGAGGGCACCCGTCCCCCACGGCCTCCAGAGGCCCTGGTCCTGCTTCTGGCCTCCCTCCAGGGCTGACAGACATGGATGCAAGGAGGATGCCCTCTGCTGTCCCAGGGCTCCTGCCAATCGACGTGGCCTTTCGTCCAACACACTCCTGGAAGGCCGGCTTCTCCCTGCTCCTTCTGATCTGCTCGTTCCAAAAGCAAATGCACTCATTTGTGAGCAAACAATAGCGGAGTTTTCGGCCCAAGAGAGTCTCCCTCCCTGCAGCCCCATCGGCCCTCCCACCATTCGGGAGGCACAGAAGGGGTGCTTGAGGGACAAGACCTCAAGGCCCCTCCCTCCCCTGGTGCGTCGCTGCCCATGGTGCCCCCGTGCACGGCTCAGTCTCCTGGGCAGCCGATGGAGTGATCCCGGGACTCACGCATTCGTGGCTTTATTCATGCATGTCTTGGCAGTCCCACGGGGGGGGCGGTCTCAGGGGCCTGCTGATGTTTTCAGGTCTGCAACGCCATCCATCATGGCCCCTGGCTGACCCTCCTCATTAGCAGATGGCCAGGGTGGGAGGCCCCAGAAGCCAGAGGCCACTTCCAGCTACAGGAAGGGGGGCCCCATCTGAGCAAATGGGCATGTCGCACAGGCAGCCACCCAGTTACTGGCTCTGGGACGAGGACAGAACGGGGTCTCTGGGAGGCCTGAGGCTGCGCAAAGGATCGCCCACGAACAGTCGGCCGGTGAAGCCAGGAAGGACGTGCCGAACAGCTGCGGTCCCCCGAGCCAGCCTCCCCCTGCCTGCCGCCCTCGCCGGTTCCGGGAACAAGGGGCGAGGTGCCACTTAGCAGGAAACGGTTCTGATGAGCAGAAATGTCCCTGGGACAGGAACAGAGGCGGGCGACGGGTTTACAATCTGGAATATCCATTGAACTCAGAAGTGGATTAGATTGAACTAAGCCCAGAGCCAAAATGACCAAAGGTGAAGGGAAACAGCAGATCGGGCCTGTAATGTTTGAAAAACAAAGTGCACAAAATAAAGGCCACAGCCCCTGGGATTGTCGGTCTGTTCTCTGGACTCCAGGCCAACGGCTGGCGTCCTCATCAAGGCCCGCAGCTCGTCACACCAAGACGTCAGCAACCTAAGGCCCATGTTCCCTCCACCCAATGCCCCTCACCCCAAACGCTCTCTCCTGGGGGGACTGGGCTTGTGGGGCGGGGGATCCTCCCTCAGGCCCCGCTGCCAGCCCCCAGTGCTCAGAGAAGCCAGACAGCAGAGGGAAATAAAATAAGCAGTCCAGTCCTGGCTGCCTTCGATGTCATTTCTCAGCAAATGAATCTGATCACTTGGCCTTAGAGAACAGAGTCATGAGTGAAGGCAGTTGCCCAACCAACTGAGCCACCCAGGCGCCCCTAAGCAAAGGTTTTTAAAGTGATATCTGCCTTAGGGTGAGGTCAAGGGCTATAGGCCTGAAGCCGGGCACCTGAAGGCACGGGGCGCGTTACTATAACAAAGGACCACACACAAGAGCACAAGTAGGACAGAGCCTCCTCCTTCAGCCACACACCCTGGTGTTTACTCCAGGCCACGAGGCACCCAGCTCCTCCTGTCTTCTGTTCTGTCACCCTCATATCCCAGAATGGCTGCTTAAGCTCCTGCCTTCTCATCTCCTTTCCAGGTGGCCTGAAAGGACAGAGTGCAGGGGAGGCACATATTTTCCTCTACTGGCCCATGGGGACCCGAACTCTTGCCTGCTGCTCCCAGGCCACGTGGCCTTGTCAGGCTTCAGGGATGGTCGGAAGGTATATCCAGAAAGGGAGGACAGACACCAAGTCTACTAGAAATCTCCACCGTTCGTGCCCAAAGAGAGCTGTTCCCTGTGCGGCTGTGGGATGGCTGCGCGCTGCTGCTCACTCACACCCAAGCCACCGGTATGTGCCAGGAAGTAACTGATTCCTTTCTCCTGCTCCATGGATCAAACCCTGAGGTTCGGTCATCACAGAGATAATCAAACTCTGCTAGAAGCAAAGGTAGGTAACGTGCTGTCTCCAGAAGCTTGCTGGCCCGGGAAGGGGTCACGCTCTGACATTCCCCGCAGACCCCAGCCCCCCAGTGAGGGAGTGCAGGAGGCAGCTGGGGGGCAGGCCCTCCGGGAGCCCAGGCTCAAGCCCTCTGCCCAGTCAGTGGCACCTACAGAAAGATAACGAGAGGCCCGCCGCCGGGGAGTGACAGCCCCCCGAGGCACTTAACCAGCGCCCACTGCAAGAAAACCTCCACATGGCCAGTTGCTGCCACAAATGGGGTCATCTGCAAACAGCCAGCAGGGTCTTGAAGCAGGGACATCTCCTCCCATCATGGGGGTCCCGAGCTTCCCGTCAGGGCTGGGCCCTGGATGCCAGAAATGGGGACAGGGCACTGTGGTCCTCATGGCCACTGAGAAGCAAGTCGGGCTGCCGTGGGAGGGGGGAGAAGGCCGGAGCTGCAACGGGCCCACCTTGCAGAACATCTCCTCGTTTGCCCCAGAACCTACAGCAAAATCTCAGTCTCCCAAGCAGTCCCCCAAGAGCCCCCCAACATTAAGCCCACGGGCCTGTCTCATCTAAGCAGTTACTGGTCATGTCAACAGGGAAATGAATGAGGCCGTGACAAGTAACACACTCGGGACAGGGGCAAAGCTTCTGAACCTTCCAAAGTCAACCAGAGTAGCCCTAGAGGTCCAGGGAGGTGCCTTCCTCATCTAGGGAGACCAGAGACCACCCTGGTCAGCGGCGGGGGGTGGGGGTAGAGCAGTTGGCCGAGGGAGCAGGACAGTGGGTTCCAGAAGCGGGGATCCTGCCCCCCTCCGCCTCTTTGCCGACCACGCCCTTCCCAATCTCAGCCCCATCATGGGGCAGCGGAGCCGTCGGGGACAGGAGGTGGGCTCTGCCTCAGGTGGCCAGGGGGCTGATTACCTGCCGGGAGCTGGGTTCTGGGGCGTGGGCCCCATCACCCCAGCAGCCCCCACCCGGAGGTGACAGAGCAGGTGGGGGCAGGGCCGTGCGCCTGGCGGGGACGTGCACTAATTTTTTCCCCTCTGTCCCCCAAACTGTCTTCTCCTAAATCTTCTCACCAGCAGGCTGCTTTCCCCAGCGGCCACGTCCACCCCACCAGGGCAAAGAGCACCCGGCGCTGCCCCGCAGGTCCCTTTCATCTCAGTGCCACACGCTGGGGGGCTGGCTGCTGTCTTCCGCCCTGGCCCACAGAAGGCGTGTCCGCTCCCCCTGCCCGCCCCACCCTGTGGCATGACACAAAGCGAGCCAAAGGTGCCTGATGTCCCAGCAAGCTCCCTCCAGGGAACAGATGAAAACACCTGCGAACAGCAAGCCCATCGTGAGTGTGAGGGACAGCAGCTCCCATGGGACAGGGGGTCTCCAGGGGCAGTGGGCCGACAGAGCCCGGCAGGCAACGCCTTCCCGTGGCTTTGGGTGTCAGTCAACTGGGTGTTTACACATAATCTGCCTGCACCCACCTGGTCTTCCCTGGGGAGCCCCAGCCCACAGAAGAGGATGGGCTCCCCCCCGGCCGGCCCTGCACCTGTCCGTGAAGGGACCGCAGAGCAGCCAGGGTGAGACTCCCCGTGGTGGCCAATGTGTGGCCTCCGTCAGCTAGCTGTCCACTCACTCACGCGGTCTGATCAAATACCTTCCATCTGGCAGGGGTGGATTTCATCCGAGCAAGCAGAGACACCCCCTCTTACGTGCAGTTGCCATCACTGTGTCGCTTAATGTCCTTGCTTTGTAGTGGAAATTGTTTTTCTTATAATTCGGGGACCCCAGCGTATGCTGAATGAACATTGGATTTTCCTCCTTCTGAATGCACATGTATTTTATGAACAATAGAGATCACGGTGTGCCCAGACAAATGGATCTGTGAATAAGGATCTGAGGAGTGAAGGCTCTTAACTGGGAGAAATATTAACAGGAAAGAGCTTTGCATTGATTGGGAAATCACCGGAGGCTGCCTAAGATTTGACTTTCTCTGGGCGGGTATTGACTTTCGTTTGCTTCTTATGATAACTGCTAAGAACTCGGCCTGGGCCTTCTCACAGAGATGGCTTTTCCGTCAATACATTTGGTTCTTTTGATCTTTTTTCCCCTTTCAGAGAGGAGCTGTTTTTTCCCTTGGCTGGTGGCAGGTGCCGTTCCCACCCCTGCCCCTGCCAGACGCAGATTAACTCCGTGGTGGGGCTGACAGACTACATGTGGGACCGCAGGCCAAAACGCTAATCCTCCTTCCGTTAATTGAATCAACACTGCTGAGCACCTCCCCTCGCCAAGCCCCAGAGAGGGGAGAATGAACACCTGGCCCCCGAGTCTCTCCGGGGAATGGGGCACATCCGCCCTCGAAGCATGGCCTGGGGCGGGAGACTTGCAGCCCGAACACCAGGAGAGGCCTGGCTCGTATAAGCCAGACCCCCTAATCTCACACGTGAGCATAGAAGGAGTAGGGGAGGCATGGGGGGAGGAGCCCAGAGCACAGAAAGCACTGAGTGTGAGAGGGAGTGGGGCTGGGTCACCAGAACTGGGAGGCACTAAGCCTGATGAAGGGTCAGGGCTTTGTCCTGAGGACTACTGAGTTTCCAAATGAGGGCAGGATGTCTTGACAATGTGAGGAGAGGACTGGCAGGGCCCAGCCCGGAGGCAGACAGAGGAGGCGGCAGGCTGTGAGGAGTGACATCACGGGCCTGCCTGCGGAGTTCATGCAGATCAGCCCACCCCAAAGCCTGTCAGTGGTGGGGTTTTTATGTTTAAGAAGGCAGAGCTGAGCCCTAACACAAGCCAAGCATTTGGGAGATCCTGAAAGGAAACAAGATTCTCAGCAAGAATCAGAAATTGAAGCCCCAGACTCAAGTCTGGAGAAGGGAGAGCAGCCAGGAGATAACGCCTTCCCCAGCCAGAGTTGTGGGCATCGAAGTCTGGGCAGCTGGTAAATGCCTATAAATGACGGCTGAAAAGAAGCTATAACCTGCAGGGACCAGAGAGCCACACAACCAGGGCCTCGGCCACATCAGTGCAATCCCCACAGGGAGGAAATCCCACTCTGCTGGAGTATGACCTCGTTCTGAATTGTGAACCCAAAGGAGGCAGCTTCAGAAGTGCCCACATGGAGGGGAGCAAGGGGAGGAGGGGAGCAAGGGTCAACAGAAAACATCAACTCAAGATGAACTGAAAAACTACACTCTGAAACACATTAGAAAAGCGAATGCCATGAAACCCAGCCAAAAAAAGTGAACAAATGGGAGAAGCGGAAATAATAAAGCAATCAAAGGAGATATTATAAAATTAGATACGTTTGAAATACTCAGACATCAGGAAACAAACCAAGGAGAAAATCAACACAAAACAAAAAAAGATAGGCAAGAACCATTAAAAATACTAGAAATGAAAACTTTGGCCATGAACATTTTTTAAAACCTCAGGGAGAAAAAAAGCTATGTAGAAGAAATAATTTGTGAGTTGGAAATTAGCAGTGAAGGACCGGCCAAGAAAATAATACAGAGGTATCAAGAAAATAATTTAGAGATGTCAAAAGAAGGGAAATACAAAGGAAAAGTTGAGAGACAAGAAAGTCAGATAAAGAAAAGTTAGCACATACCTGCTGGGAATTCCAATAGTAGGAAACAGAGGAAATCAACTCAGGCACTGAGATTCAGGGGTAAACAATGAGTAAGTGGCTCAGAATCTTCAGAATTGATTCCATGAATGCTTACATAAACAGGACACACCATGCACCAGACAGGATAAATAAAAACAAACAAAAATCTTAAAAGCTATGGAGAAGAAGTACACATTTTCTACAAAGGAGAAACAGTTAAGCTGCTAATGAATTTCTCAAGAACAAGATATGCCAGGGGCACCTGGGTGGCTCAGTGGGTTAAACATCTGCCTTTGGCTCAGGTTGTGAGCCTGGGGTCCTGGGATTGAATGTGCTTCTGCTTCTCCCTCTCCCTCTGCTGCTCTCCCTGCTTGTGCATATGTGCACCCTCTCTCTCTCTTTAATAAATAAATAAGATATATTTTTTTAAAGTGTTAGGGTACCTGGGGAGCTCAGTCGTTAAGTGTCTGCCTTCGACTCAGGTCATGATCCCGGGGTCCTGAGATTGAGCCCTGAATCGGGCTCCCTGCTCAGCAGGAAGCCTGCATCTCCCTCTCTCACTCCCCCTGCTTGTGTTCCCTCTCTCATTCTGTCTCTCTCTGTCAAATAAATAAATAAAATCTTTCTTAAGAAAAATTGAAAGATAAATAAATAAATACATGCTGAAGTGATCACCAAAACATGAGGAAGAAAAATTTCCCCTCAACCTGGAATTTTATACTCAGCTAAACTATCCTTCGGAGCAAAGATAAACTAAAGTTATTTTGGGAAAACGAAGACAAGGTACGTCTGCCGTTCACTGACACGCCGTGAAAGAACTCCTGAAGGCTGTGCTTCAGAGCCCCAGAAACGCTAAGGGACATGACACACCACTAGCATGAAAGGTGGGGTGAGGTGGAGAGATACAATTTGGTGAAAAGTGTGGAAGTCTTCCCCCAGGCCCCACACCAGACATTTCCCCACAAGAATCTGGAGTTTGGCATCCAAGGACCAGAGCATCAAATTAAGTCTCTGGACCTAGGAACATCAGGTACAGAGATCGGGAGTGGAGCCTGGGAACTGGGATGAAGGAGACCTTATATGATGTAGGCAAAAGTTGATTTCATGTGTCAACCCTTTCCAGGAGGCCCAGGCGGCTGGTAAAACATTATCTCTGGGTGTGTCTGCGAGGGTGTTTCCAGAAGAAATTCATATCTGAACCAGCAGACTGAATAAGAATGGACTTCACCAATGCTGGTGGTCATCATCCAAATAAAACAACAAGCCAGAGGAAGGGCCGCTCCTCTCTCTCTACTTGAACTGCGACATCCACCTTTTCCTGCCCCGGACACCAAAGGTCCTGGCCCTCAGACTTTCAGATTCAGACTGAAATACACCAATGACTGTCCTGGTTGTTTAGTTTGCAGATGGCAGCTTGTGGGACTTGTTGGTGAGGCAATCCTGTAATAATTCTCCATATATATATCTGCGGAACCCTGACCAAATACAGCATCTTGTGGCTCTAACTTCTCCCCTCCCTACCGATGTGAAGACTGGAGCCCTCCAGCCTGCAGAAAGTAAAAATCATCTGTAGATGATTTTTTGTGGCCCACAGAGTTAAGGGAAGGACACAGGACCCCCTCTGTGGACCAGTCCCCGTGGCTGCAGGCATGGGGTGCTGTGACTGGGCAGGCTCTGACCAGATCCCTACCCGGGTGGGTAGGGCAGCAGCTCTGACAGGAGGAGGGAGGTGAGAAAGGCAGGCAATGACCAGAATTAAGGCGAAAGCAGATAAAGACAACAACAGTGGCCCACCAAGAGCATTCCAGAAAGACCAGATCTCAAAGATTCAAGGCATGTAGAAATAATAGAATATATTTTAGAAAGGGTCCTCCCAGGAAGAAGCCAGCTTGCTGTCTCGTTGCTACACACATCTGATATCGAAGGAACCAAGCCCAGTTGCTTCTTGCCTTATTCACTCAAGGGGACGGAGGGGTTGTAGCAGGTGGCTCAGCAGAGGCTGCCTCGCTTACGGTCTGAGGACCACCGGAGAAGGAACACCACCTCCAGGAGGAGAAGTGCGTTGATCGGACGACTCATTTCATCCACTCCCGTTCTCCTGCTGCAGCCTCTTGTCCCAATGTCCAAATCTAAGCGCTCCATATAACTGTGCAGCTTTCTAGGTCTTTGTGGAAAAAAGAAAAGACCTACCACAGCTTCTAGACCAGGTTCTCCACCATGGCCGGCTACAGAGATTCTGAAAATGGTTTCTGGTGGGTTTTGAAACCACTTCCCTTAAGACCCTTTAGAAATTGAACTTGAGATTCAAACAGACAATTAAAGGGACCACGAGGGATATGTAGTAAGAACCCGCCAGCAGCAGACCGTGGAAAGATGGACTGGCTTGAGCGAGACGGGGGGACAAGGGAGGCAGCCCTAGGGTGGGGTCTCCCAGGAGTAGAGGCCACGGGGAGGCCAGGGTAGCTGGAGCGAGGGGCACCGGCCGCTTCTGTGGTTTTGCTGTTGGCATGAATGTAAGTTCTCTGACTGGCAAGCATACAGAAAGTAAAATGCAGAATTTATGGACACATGGCCATACTCGCAGTGGGGTGAGCGGGGCTGCCTGGGCGCCAATACCCCCAGACAAGCCTCATTTCTGGGTACACTGACCTCGGGCTAGCCTCCCAAGCATCGACCCATGCTGCTTTCTATTTCTAGGTTAAAAGGTTTTCTTGTGAGCCCGTAGATTCTCAGAAAACCAGCATTCAGGAAAGTTTGGTTAACGAGTACAGTGCTGGGGGTTCACCTCGAGCCACGGCCCCTTCCCACAGAACCGCCCAGTGGGTGGGACTCGGGGTCCTGTGCTCTGCACCCTGTGAGCCTCCCACATGGGCACCTGACACGCTTCTCCCCCAGGCAGGCCCTTGTCTTCCCGCTGGGGGGACCAGCTTCCCAGTGGCCTGGAGAGTGCCCCCCGCCGGAAAAAGCCCTTAGTGTTTAAGAAATATGAGCTAATAAACATCAAAGGAACAAGACATCTAGTAGAGAGAGACTCAAGAGGAACCTAAAGGGATGAGCCCCGAGCCAACCCTGGGGCCCCGCAGGGACAGGGACACCACAGGCCGCTCCCTCCTGAAGTGGTAAAGGACACCTGTAAGGTGGGAAAACGGGAAACCGTTGCTGAGCGGGTCCCACGTGGGAACAGACTCATGGGATGACATCAGCCTTCCCCCGGGGCCCCCGGGGCGCCCCAGAGCTGCCCTCGGGCAGAAAAGTCGCCTGTCCCAGCTCCCACCGTCCGGATTCCGGAGGCTCGGCCGCCTCTGCTCCTCTGTGTTGTCTTTAAACCAAGCCCCCACGTCCCGAGTGATTTGCATCCGAAGATGTGTGGCACAATGATCCCGTCGCTCGCAGGGATGCTGAGACCCAACAGCGGGGCTAGCTTTCGCCGCCTGGTCCAGCAGGCACCTCACGCCGGTGGCCAAAGGGCTGTATCCAAATCACAGACGTGTCTTATTGCGTTCACGCAGTCATTTTAAAATATAAACTAGTAAATCCTGATGTCTTGCTTCCCTTGAGAAACCAGAACATGTCACGAGCCTGAGCTTGTGCCCCCAGACGGCGGTCACGGGAACTAAAGGCGGTGCCCCTGTTAGAAGGGGTTGGGTCCCCCCCACTCACGGAGGGATCCCACATGGGCACCTGACACACTTCTCCCCCAGGGGAACCCACGCCCCATCCCAGCGACATCCTGAGCTGATTGCAGAGAGACAGACCAGAGCTGGGAGCCAGGCACCTGGGGTTCCCACACCACTCTGCCTCCGGCTTGTGAGCGACCTTGACGGTCACCGACCTCTCCAGGCCAGGCTGAGCTAGACCTCTCCCTGTTATTCAGTGCCAGAGGAGACAGGCCCCTGGACCGAGCTCCAGCTTCATGCCAGCCCTGGGGTCCTGGGAAACAGCCATGGGACAGCAGCCTCACACACACACTCCTCACTGTGAGGAAGCCCTATCCCAGGACCCACCAGCGCCCCCCTGCTCACTTAGGACAAGGCCAGACACAGACCCCCAAAGGCCCACCAAATTCCCACTCTCGGTTTCATAACTGACCAGCTGACCCATAGACGCCACTGATCAACCGGATCAAAATCGCCGTTACCCAGACTCGGCTGAGCCTCCATCCCGTCCCCCCGAACTCCAACCTGCTCTCAGTGCAAGCCCACCGGCTAGGCTCAGAGTAGCACACTCTCTCTGCTGTCCCATCGCCCACTCTCCCCCCTGCCCCAGCCTGGCTCTTTCCCAGCTCTGTGGACACTTGCTTACAAAAGGGAAGCCTGGGGCACCCGCCCCACTGCGCACCCTTTCCAGCAACGTCTATCCTCACCGCAGTCTGCATGTGTGTCCTACTGGACGCATGCACAGGGCTCCTGCTATCCCAGGGTCCCCTGTCCCCCCTCTGCCCCACCCAGCCCCACCCAGATCCTCCCCTTGAAGCCAGGACCCAGCCTCTGGCCGCCTCGGTGACCCCCTCTCCTGGCGCTGCGATTTCTCAGAAAAGCCCTCACTTCACAGCCCATGCCCCCCATCCCTGAACATGACCACTGAGTCCTTCACTCAGGAGGCTGGCCTGCCCAGAGCAAGCGGTGCTAGAGCTGTCTCCCAGAGGCCCAGCAGCCGGGCACCCTGCCTCCCCAGGAGGGCTGGCCTCAGGGAAGAACCCCACTGCGAGATGGTTCGTCAGTGCCCAGCTCCCAGCATCCTGCCCCAGGCCGCCCTCGGGAGCCAGCCAGTCTGGCCCAGGGATGGTCCTCCCCGCCGTAAACCACATGCCACGCAAGTCAGGGCGGGGTGGAAGGGCCTCCGAGCCACAACCACGGAGGACAGCGATCTAGCGCTGTGGTCGAACCAGATCAAGGGGGGCTGACCCCTGCGCCGATGCGCCCGGCGTGGAGACAGCATCTGAAGGTAGGCTGTGCCCGGGCCTGTCCCCACGTGGCCTGGCCCCGCAGCTCTTTGCCAAGGGGCCCTCCTGGGCCTCGGGAACCTGGATGGGGCTCTGCTCTCCACAGGGGAGCTTACTCTGAAATCTCCCCGGGGCCCTGAGACCTGAATGCCCCTTCAGTCACATGCATCATGACCGTGTGGCGGGTGGGTCCCCAACACCCCACTGGGGCTGGATGGTGGGGCCTGAGACGTGGGGAGACGGAGCATGGGGTGCGGGACAATGGACGCAACATCGCAGGAGTGTCCTCGGGGTCCCCCCTTTCTCGTCCTGTAGCCCTCTCCCTCTGCTGCAAAGGCCCCCCAGTAGAGAGCACCCCCCAGGGAGCAGTGGGTCCTGCCCTGCCTCCTCGCCTCTGAGTGCCCTAGGACGCGTCTGCCCGTCAGCTCCTGGCTCACTTCAGGCCACCAGGGTGATGTCCCCTGGGACAGGGGACTCAGGGACAGGAGAAGCCCTTTGACAAGCGTCAAACCGAAACCATATGCAGACTGGGGGAAGGACAGACTTCATTCCAGGGACCCTGGCAGGGAGTCTGGGGGCTGTAGTGACAGGGAGACCCCTCCCACCTCAGAAAGTGCGGGCAGGAGGAGGAGCGCGCCAGGGGGTGGGGAGGGGCCCAGCGGGAGGGCCTGGGGGACTGCCGCCTGGTGTGGGTGTGGGTTTCAGCTAGTCTGGGCCTGTGCCTTTGGAGAGTCCCTGGGGCCACATCGTTCTGGGAGGAGCTGTCAGGAGGAACCGGAGCTTATGCAAATCTAAGAAACTGAGCAGAGCCTGAGGGGCAGTGGCCCCTCCGGGAGCAAAGCTCAGGTCCCATAAACCAGATCCACAAGCAGCCCCAAGGAGCTGGAGTGAGAGGCCCCAGACGCCCCTCTCCGGCAGGGAGAGTGCTGAGGACAGAGTGCCCCCAAAGCACACATGCAGCAGCCCCCACAGCCCCCCGCCCCACAATACTGCGTGCAGATGGGGCCCGTGAGGGGCAACAAACGGGAAACGGGTCCTTAATCCCATAGGGCTTGAGCCCTTAGGAGAAGACGGAGAGACGAGGACACGGTGAGGACACAGCGAACCAGGGAACCGGTCCTCCCCAGACCCCGAGTCCGTGGGCACCGTCGTCTCCAGCTGCAGCCTCCAGAACAGTGACGGAGCTCGGTATCTTTACTGCAGCCCGAGCAGGCCAAGACAGGGGAGGGGGCCAGGAGGGAGGGTCCCTAGGGGTGGCGGCTCTCTCAGAACCTCTGGAGCTCCTCGCACCTGTCCCCATCACCGCTGTTCCCAGAGAAGCCCCAGAGCCAGGGGTGACCTTGGCCTTACGCAGGGAGGTGCAGATGGTGTCAGGTCTACAGCCGGGTGGCAGGGACTCCCCGACGCCAGGGGCAATTCCGGGAGACCGAGCTGTGAGCTCCGCGTGGGAGGAGAGAGACCTGGGCTCCCTGGGGCGCAGCGCCCCGCAGGGCGACTGCTGGGAAGGGTCTGGAGAGCCTGGGAAGGAGTCACTCCAAAAACAAAAGATGAGCGCTCAGTCCTACGGCCCGTTATTCCTCTTCTGCTCAGAATTCAACGGGGTGGCAGCTTCATACAGAACAACAATGAGCACTCTGCATGAACATAGAGCTACTGGCTGTTGCGGGAAAATTTAGGGCCAACGATCGGAAGGCATAAAAGCAAATATTTACCGCACTACTGACATGTCACAGATGTGCTCTCGGCTGCCCCTGGCAGCTTCCCTCCCGGGCTTGCGACCTTGGGGTAGCCCAGGAAGTAGGCCGCCCAGAGGCTTCCTGTACCAGAGACTGGGCCGTCTGCCCCCCACCCCATGCCCGGAGAGCGCACGGGTGTCTCCCTCCTGCGGCACCGGAAGCCCTCCCCTCCCCCGCCGCACGGGAGTCCCTGTGCTGACCGTCCCCTGCTGGGGGTCCCACCTGCCCTTCCCCGCTCCTTCCTGTCGCCCCCGCCCCTTACACATCCTTGGACCTGACACGAGCCTTCCTGCCCCTCTCTTCTCCCCCCGCCCTCATTGATCCCTAGCAGGGAAATGCTACTGTCAGCAAAACGACGTCAGGAAGTGCGCGCCTCCAAGAACACAGCCATTGTGTTCAGTTCCCACATCTTATTTCAAAGACAGTCTGAGTGACGGGAGTGGGTGTGGACTGTAGCCCACCTCCAGCCCCCGGTGGGTGCCGGCATCTCTAATCAAAGCCCCACGCTGCCGCCCCGTGGGGTCTGGGCAATGCTGTCGTGTTTTATTGTGTGGTCTGGACCTCTGTCTCCAGTCCACAGGTCAATCACGGGTGAGCAGGCAACTCTCCAGCCCGAGAAGCTGTCAGCTGGCCTCTGGCGGACGGGCATGGCGGGGGGCGCGGGGGCGACCCCGTGTGGGGGCAGGAGCATCAGAGCACGGCAGAGACACCTGGGCACGTCCTCCCGCCCCGACGGAAGAAGGGACAAGATGGCAGGTGGCCTGGCATCAGGGCTTCTCCCAGGCCCTCCCAGGCTGAGCTGGTCCGAGAAGGGGGAGCTCCCCGGCATGGGCCAGTGACCCCAGCCCCTTCCTCTGTCAGCGAGGGTAAGGACTCAGTGCAAGGGGGACACAAGGAGGGGGACACCGGAGCGGCAGTGGCCTGGGTGACCACGGGGAAGGGCTGGCTGGAGTCACACTCGGGGATGACAGCTGGACACGGGAGCATCCCCAAAACGGTTGCAACTCAGGGAGCCCACGGGACTTGGGACAGGGACCCCAACTATTGGAACCGTCCTGCCCAATGTCCCCTGGGGGCCACCATTGCCCCCGGTTGAGAACTGCCAGTATGAAGAATGCTAGAAGTCAGAAACAAGGCCAGAACAGAAAGGATGTGGGCCAAGACTTCAAAGAGACTGCGTGCAGAGCCGAGCCCAGGAGACGTGGGTCGCCTCCCCATCAACCAGGGAAACACGGAGCAGGGGGCAGCACTCACGGCCCCGCCCCCCCGGGGACAGTAACCTGGGGAAGTGGACCAGAACCTGGAGCTGTCCTCCCCCGCCGCAGCTCGGGCACTGGGGACACAGACAGCCACGCTCACAGCGATTTTGTCTTTAGAAGTCGCGAGTCGGAAACCCTCAGATGGCCAGCAGCCACAGGGTGGGGGGACCGGCCTCCGGATCACAGCCGAGAACACGACGCAGGCGTGCGCCCCCGCGGGCCACAGACACACACACTGACAAGGACAGACCAGGTGGCCCAGGGAAGCAAGACCCTCAAGCCACACACAGCCCGGCTGGCCGACGTCCCCAAGCCAGACGCCTGCCCCGTGAACAAGCACCAACGTCCACAAGGCAATGAGTGTCACGCGCCGGCAGGGACAGCGTGAGGACCTCGGGGCACGGGGTGACACCCGGAACAGGGCCTGGCACGCAGCAGGGACTCGGAGAGAGGGCGACCCCAGGATACACAGCCGCTCCTAGAGTCCACTGAACGTTCCAGCGCTTAGTCTGGGAAGAGGCTGCAGGCTTCAAGTCACGCGTGTGGGACGCGCCTCTCCATGGATATTTCACACTGCAAACATGAAACTGTCTCGGGGCGCCTGGGGGCTCCGTGCATGGAGCGTCTGCCCTCGGCTCAGGCCGTGACCTCGGGGTCCGGGGATCGAGCCCCACATCAGGCTTCTCCCTCCCTCTGGCACTCTGCCTGCTGTGCTCGCTCTCTTTCTCTCTCAAATAAATAAATGAGATCTTTAATCATAATAATAATAAAATAAAATTGTTTCAAGTCACAGGGATGCTCAGAAAAACCGTAGTGAGTTCGCAGTCACTCAGTGCACTTCAGATGTAGACGCATGAAAGGCTTAACACAGACACAAACGTATCAGAACAAAATGAGGCCAGAGAGTTCAGGGGAAAAATAATGGAATCATTATTTTTTTCTTTTCTGAGTCCCAGAAGAGCTCAAAACACCGAGCTGGATTTTGCTTCACTTTTTGGGAAAAGAGAAAAACCCCACGGGCAGACGGAGGGCACTTGGCTGGCATGCCCCCCCGCAGACCTGGCAGAGAAGAGGCAAAGGGGGTCCTGCCCCAGCTGAAAGGCCCCCAGTCTCCCACAGGGAAAGAGGTACGTCCACTCCTCCGTGTGGTCACCAGAGTTTGGGAGGGCCCCTCTGCCTAGCATTTCCGCAGAGGAGAGGAGCGGGGAGACCCTAGCAGACCACGGAAGTAGCCTTACTGAAAAAAGTAAGATAAGAAGGACCAGGAGTCCCTGTGCCCTCCACATCCGGGAAGGGAAGTCACTTTGTTGGGAGTCGGGCTCTCTGCCCCAGGCCCCAGGGGAGCCACTGGGAGACGTGCTCCTCCCGGCCGACCCCTGCTGCTGGGGACTCACAAATCCGACCGGTGGCCTGGCTCATGTTTGCAGACCCCCAAGAGCACGACCCACAGGGAGAGACGTGTTTTATACCACCGTCCAGAGTGCTCTGGGTGAGTGTGTCCCTCGTCAGGGTCACAACTCATGCCACCTTCAGTTACTCTATCCCATTCCCTTTGAGAAGATGCTGGTGCCCACCCACCTCGTGGGCTTCGTGACCCACTAGGAGCACGTGGCCACAGCTCAAAACACATGGTCTTCCGGAGAGTTTCCAAACTGGGAGCCAGCAAGAGTGTGTGTGAGAGAGAGAGAGTGCACATGTGTGAGCGGGTATTCGTGTGTATTTGTACGTGTGCGTGTGTGCGTGTGTGTGTGTGTGCAGTCTTCCTGAAAACGAGTGTGTACATTTCAGTCGCATTTCCTCTGAACCCAGCCTGGCCCCTATGACACAGAGTAGGTCCACAGTGAGCCCAGCCCAAGCTGGGGCAGAAGTCCCCCCTCCTGACTCCAGCCCGGAGCCGAGCCCAGTCCTTTCGGAGATGCCCAGTGAGTCCACAGCCACCCCGTCTTATCGGGAGGGGAGGCAGACCAGTTGGGTCCCTGGGGCCCTGGGCAGCAGCTAGCACAGCGGCTCCAGTCGGCCTTGGGGCTAGGGAGGACCTTACCACGACCTCACGAGAGTGCTGAGAAGCTGGCCCCAGGCCCAAGACTCTCCATGTAACTCAGCCCTCCCCCAGCAACCATGAGCGCTGCAACGGGCCCACAGCCCCCAAGCTCGGGTGGTCTGGGGCGGGGGCAGGAGCTGGAGCCGCAGAATGGTGAGCCAAGGGCCCAACGGAGAAGCAAAGCGGGCGGGGCGTGTGCAGACGGGACTGTAGCCCTTACGATGGTGGGCAGGGGCACACAGGCGAGACTGGAGGCCCACAGTTCCAGAACCCCCAGGCCAGGAGCATGAATATTTCAACAGGTCTCCACAGGGACTGCTCCGGTTACCTGAGCCTAAGCACCTGCTCAGCGGAGTGGCTGATTACCGACCAACAGCCCCAGAGGGCCGCCTGAGTCCCACAGTCCTGCTTTCTCCCCGCTGCAGAATCTGAATCCTGAATCCTAGCTCTGCCCTGGGCCAGTGGCCTTAGCCTCTGGGACCCCCTTTCTGGGGGCGTGGAATGGTGGCAGTCACACCGACTCAGCCCATTCACGGCCTGAGCCCCACAACCTACCCCCCGCCAGCACTCAGGGATGCTGGTTTAGGGTACCCAGCTCTGAACTCATGACCCAAGCACAGGGACTGGGATTCCAAAACCACATGACCCCCTCTGTGTAGGGCATAGGGTGAGATGGGGAGTGCTGGGAACACAGACCACATCAGGACACAGGACATAGACAAAATGATGGCTTCACACCCTCCTGGACCCACGGGTCCCAGACATCACTAGCCTGCAAGACCATCTTCCCTCTGATGCCCGGGTCCTCAAATCCTGAGCCCACACATTCGTAGACACCTTCCTGTCCCCAGGGAATGGTCCACTCCCCCCCACAGTGTCCCCAAGGGTGTCTAGTCCCGTCGGTGGTGGCATGCTGCTGTCGACTTAGGTCATTTCTCAGCACCCCAGGGTCAGCCCCCTCTTCTCTCCTGCACCACTCTGTACTACCCGAGGGCATGGATCCTTCCCTTGGTTCTCCTCAGGGACAAAAATATCTGAGGGAGCCTAGACCCTGCAACAGGATCTCAATGAAGCCCTCAGCACCGGGAGGGAAATTGATGTGAACTGCATCTGCCTTCCAAGATGGTGGCCGCCCAGCCGTGCTGGCGAGAACACCTAGAGCATGTCTCCTTCCTCAAGCCCAGGATCCCCCTTGATGCAGGCAAGACATGCCTTCCAAACCCTCATCCCCACCCCAAACTTGCCCCTGCAGAGGACCATTGCTTGAGAGACCTCATCCCCCACACTGGGGGGGTGGCCTCTGCGGTGAATCCCCACGAGATTACAAAGCTCGACCATTCGGAGCCAGCACATTTCCCAAGGTCTGATTTATTTATTTGTCCTCTTGTTCTGTGCCTTTATTCTCCTCTGCTATGTCATTTGGGGTCAATTAAAAGTTTTATGAAAGCTTTTTTCCCATCCGTTTTGAGTTATCTTTTTTAATTTTAGCATGTACCCCACTCTCCTGTGCTCCTATCACAAAAACACAACCCACGTCCATCCTTTATGACCAATACCTATAAAACCACCAGAGAACCCTTCCGTGAGAGTCTGTTGTCGCTCATCTTGGTGTGTGTGTATCTGAGATGTCTTCATTTTGCCACCGTTCTTGAGAGACAGTTTAGCTGGATATAGAGTTCTGGGTTAATAGTTTTCTCAAGCAGTTCAAGTCGAGTGTTTTTCTGTCTTCTGTCATACTTCAATCATTTTATTTCAGCACGCTCAAGTTCCTCTCACCTGTAGAGGCATGACTTCCAAGCCTGGTCTTCCCGGCGCCAGCCAGATGCTGGACTCTGCTAGTCCCTCCACACCCAGGGGCTGCTGCTTCCTGAATTCTACAGACTCTTGCCCTGTACGTGCACACTTTGGGGATCAGCGGAAGGCAGGAGCAGAGATTGTGCCAGGTTAAGGAGTCTATGGCCCCCATGTGGTCTTCTTGAGATTGCTTCCTAATTTCCAGACATTCTGGCAATGCCCAACTCGAGCCTCTGACCTCTCCTCTCAATACCGTCCCCTTCTGCTAGAGCCGATCTCCCGATGGGGTCTGGAAAGAGCCCTAAGGAGAAACACTTTCTTTCAAACTCTGCTCAGGGGTTTTCTCATCTGTTTTATGTGGCTTCTCAATGCCTTCAAATAATTATTATTTCTATTTTTCTGAAGTTCATCAGCAGCAGGAAGATTAGTGAAACAAAATTTCTCTGAAAGTTCGAAGTCCTTGGCCAAGTTTGTTTAACCTGAACTGGAGCCACGTGGGACTTCGTCAGACCTGCGGTGGATGATGCAATCTCAGGACAGTGCCCAGAACAGCACAGCTTTGGAACTGGCCCAAAGACTTCCCCAGGCCTTTTCTTCCAGCTCCTTGCTGTCCTCTCAATGCCCAGTGTTGGTAAAGGACTAGCACATCCCCCAGGAAATGAGTAATGGGGAAAGACACATTATATGTAAAGGAAGCAAACCCTTCAGAGACACAGATCCTAAAACATCTTCCCAGTCCACACTGCTGAAAGCTTCCAGACCTCCCAAGAACAAACACAGTGCCTGGCTATGGATGTACAGGAAGACACAGAGCAAGGGGCCTATCACCCCCAAGCGCAAGCACGAATCTGTACTGTGCAGAAGACCATGCCTGGGTGCAGCTTTGGGGCACAGGTGTCTCACTTCCCCTCAGCAGGGATTGGAGGTGTTTTGTTTCCAGGCTCCCCCGGGGCCTCAGGTGTCCAGTTGTCTAGGTCAGCTGTAGAGTTGATACAGTGCATCTCCCCAACCATGGCAGCGACCTTGGAGGACAACCTAAAAATGTCGAGCTCTTGAAGACGGGATGGATGTCTCCGTAGGGTCTGTACTGTGTGCTGTTAACTGTGGTTGTGGTTTCTGCTTTAACCTCTGCCTACCTGCTGCAGGACGACAGACATAGGAAATGATGAGACCTAGTCAATATAGACTTGTTCATTGGTTACATTAATTTGTATTTCATTTTTCACCTCCAAATTCCATCACAAAGAATTTTTTAAAAAGCTTCTTATTGGCGGCGCCTGGGTGGCTCAGTTGGTTAAGCCACTGCCTTCGGCTCAGGTCATGATCCCGGAGACTCGGGATCGAGCCCCACATCGGGCTTCCTGCTCGGCGGGAAGCCTGCTTCTCCCTCTCTCAATCCCCCTGCTCGTGTTCCCTCTCTAGCTGTGTTTCTCTCTGTCAAATAAATAAAATCTTTAAAAAAAAAAAAAAAAAAAAAAAGCTTCTTATTTTCAGCCCTCCCTCCACCAGCAAGATGGTGAACACCACCAACTCCCACGGCCTTGCTTGCAGCAGACACACACAGGTGCAGGTCAAGCCAAAGGGGGGGTCACTCCCTGATGGAGCACCTGCTCTGGTGGCCCCTCAGCCACAGGTGTGCACATCCGTAGGGACTCGGGGAAAGGCTGCTGTTGGCATGTCTGGAAAGAAGTACAAGCCAAAGGAGACCAGTTGAGTTCTGAGGCCAGAGGACAGACACATACTGATGTCATCACAGGGAGACTGACCAGGTCAGCCAGGTGTCCTGTCCCTGCATCTCCCACCCTAGGCAGGCACCAAGGATGCCTTGCTAACACTCTCAGCCCTTCAGAGATCAACAGATTCCTCACCTGGGAAGCCACACTGGACCATACAAGGGCAAGGTCATCCTTCGAGCACTGCTGTGGGTCGTGACCTTGAGGGCAAGAGGAGAGAAGAAAAGTCAAATCACAGGAAGGCACAAGGCAAAGTACCTCCATGGGGGAGTTTAGGAAAATACCCTGAAAACTATAAGAATGGGGGAGTGGAGTTCTACATGGTGATGGGAATAAAGTGCCCTAAACAACCAGAGGAAGGATGGGGTCACAGAGGCTGGGGATAACGCGGGCAGGTTCCCCACCCTGCTGCATGTGACAATTGATGTCTATGGTCCCCACTGGGCATCCTGGACATGCCTTTGGTCTTGACCCTGAGTCTAGGTCCTAGTGCTCAGGGAAGAAATTGGACACACACCGCACGTGGCCTTGACCCATGAGAGGCCCATTGTCCTGGTACCACTAGATCCTTTTTGTTGACATGTCCCCCCTCCTCTCATGGACAGCTGACCCCAAAAGCATTGCCTGGATGCAATTTGTGTCTGTGGGACATCATGCACGTGGCCCCACCTACACGTGGAGGCTGGCCATACGAATGACCATGGATCCAGGGCCTTGACAGCAAGTTTAGCCCAAACAACTCACCCCCAACCCCAGTTACTGCGCATTGGTATTCTGTGCTCTGCGATCGATCAAGGGCTGACCAAGGCAGGTCTCCACAGACCGTTAGTATGGAAAGGCTTTTTGACTTTTACCCATTCGATGTGAAGGGAGAAAACAGCAGGGAAGACTCTTTTCTTGGCTTTTTTAGGCAACCTCAAAAATCTAGGAAATGTAGCTGAAATAATTCCCCCTTTAGAAACCGCACGCCTGGGGAGCCCACTGTCTAAGTCTGACCGCCTCAGCAATGAGTCAGGAGGAGCCAACACGCCCCCTTCCAAGCCACCCTCACCTCCGCCTGTTGGCATACTAATTTGTCAAAAAGCTCTGGCTGTATCTGCATGTTTTTCCATCTCCTTTCTCCTGATCACAATTTAGAACAGGTGCAACCCCAGCAGGCAACCTGCACCATCAGCCAGGTCCCACCACGGGGTATGCGGGAATTCATTTAGAGGGACTGCATCTGTCTGCAGTTGGCACAAATCATGCAGCAAGCCCACCCACCCACACAAGCGTGAGGCACAAGAACACGCACCCACCATGGTCGCCCTGTCATCACCTTTACGTAGCGGGCACTGGGCACTCAGGACCCATGAGGGACTATGAGCATACCATGGGGATGACTTCTTCCCTGCATGAGCTCAAGCCAGGAGGCCCTGGATCCCACTGCTAGCCATAAAGCCACGGAAGCCACAGAACACATGCACTGGGCCATCCCAGGGGCCCTGGGGCCACTGACCTGACTGTGCACCAGAGCAGTCACCGTCAAGGCCTTGAAAGCAGCTGCCTGCCAACCCCACATCACACCAGGGCCCAGGGGGCCCCCCATGTTAGCAGCAAATAATTACCAGGATGACCTAGAAGTTCTATTTCACATCTCCAACATCTCTGGGCAGCCCAGTCCTCCTTGGTGCTCCTGACTCACTGGGTTCTAGCTCAGGGAAGCATGATTCTGATGGGCTTGTCTAGGATGTGGTGTCACCTAACCTTAAAAGAGCCACCATGGATCTCTGCTAGGTGATGGAATTCAGAATCCACCCTACAGCCTGTCACTCTAGCACCACCTCCTCCTTCCTCATCTCCACTCATCCCACACCCACTCCATGATCAACCTGGGGTCAGATTTTGTAGAGGGCAGGCTTTGTTTCTCCCCCTCTTTTGTACTCTCCTTTTTGCACCCTGGATTAGACCACTAAAGGAGTATGAAGCATCCAGGTAATGTAACAAATCAGCAATGATGGCCCTGATGCAATGATGATGATGATGATGTGGTGTGGTGATGATGATGATGGTGGTGGTGGTGATGGTGATGATGGTGGTGGTGATGGTGATGGTGATGATGGTGGTGATGGTGATGGTGATGATGGTGGTGGTGATGATGGTGGTGATGGTGATGGTGATGATGATGACGATAGTGATGGTGATGGTGATGATGATGATGATGATGGTGGTGGTGGTGATGTGGTGATGGTGATGATGGCGATAATGATGGAGATAATAGTAATGATGGTGATGATGGTGATGGTGATGGTGATGAAGGTGGTGATGATGATGATGATGGTGATGATGATGATGGTGATGATGTGGTGATGGTGATGATGG
>PITA01026527.1:0-22471 GCA_004023965.1 Spilogale gracilis
CTGTGGGTTTTTCATAGATAGATTTTATGAGGTTGAGAAATGTTCCCTCTATCCCTATACTTTGTCAAATGCTTTTCTGTGCATCTGTTGAAATGATCGTATGGTTTTGTCCTTTCTCTTGTTGTTATGATGTATCATGTTGATTGATTTGCAAGTATTGAACCACCATTTTATCTCAGGAATAAATCCCAGTTGATTGTTGTAAATGATTTCCTTTAAAAATGTTGTTGCATTCAGTTTGCTAATATTTTCTTGAGGATTTTGCCTCTCTGTTCATCAGAGATACTGGCCTGTTGTTCTCTCTCTCTTTTTGTAGTGTCTTTATCTGGTTTTGGTAACAGATTGATATTGGCCTCATAAAATGAATTTGGAATCTTTCCCTCCTTTTCTATCTTTTTGGAATAGTTTGAGAATAACAGGTATTAATTCTTTTTAAAATGTTTGGTAGAAGTTACCTATGAAGCAGTCTGGTCCTGGACTTTTACTTGTTGGAAATTTTTTGATTACTGATTCAAGTTCACTGCTGGTATTTGGTCTGTTCAAATTTTCTATTTCTTATTGATTCAGTTTTGAGAGGTTATATGTTTTTAGGAATTTATCTATTTCTTCCAAGTTTTCTAATTTGTTGGCATATAATATTTCATATTTTCTTATATTGTTTATACTTCTGTGGTATCAGTTGTTATTTCTCCTCTTTCATTTCTGATTTTATTTGGGCCCCCTCCCTTCTTTTTTCTCTGAGATTGGCCAATAGTTTATCAATTTTGTTGATCTTTTCAGGTACTGGTTTCATTGATTTGTTCTACTGGGTTTGTTTGTTTGTTTTTTGGAAATTTCTATTTTGTTTACCTCGGCTCTATTTTTTTAAAATTTTCTTCCTTCTACTGATTTTGTGTTTTGTTTGTTCTTCTTTTTCTAGATCCTTTAGATGTAAGGTTAGTTTGTTTATCCGATTTTTTTTTTCCTTGACTTAGGCCTGTCTTGCTATAAAGTTCTCTCTTTGAAAAGTTTTAGAAATCCAACTTAAAATATTTGGTTCTGTGATTTACTAAATGATTTCTATGGAAAAGTGACTTGGACGAATTAAAGAGAACAGCATAAAGATTTTAGACTATTGTGTATTCATTTTCATTTGTCTCCATGCACTTTCTAATTTCTTCTCAGATTTCTTGGTTGATATCTTCATTGTTTAGTAATTTGTTATTTCACCTCCATATATTTGTATTCTTTCCAGATGTTTCTTTTTGGATTCTGAATATATCTATCAAATCCACCTGGTCCAATGTGTCATTCAAAGCCACTGTTTACATGTGGATTTTCTGTTTGGATGATGTATCCATTTATGCAAGTGGGATGTTAAAGCCACCTACTATTACTATATTACTATCAATTCCTTTATGCTTATTAGCTGCTCTATGTTTTTGGGTGCATAAGTCTTGTTTACAATGGCTATATATTCTTGTTGGATTGTTCTCTTTATGATTATACTGTATCCTTCTTTGTCTCTTACTACAGTCTTCATTTTAAAATCTTTTATACAATAAAAATATTATTACCCCAGTTTCCTTTTCCTTGCTATTTGCATGGTAAATGTTTCTCCATCCCTTCACTTTCTAGCTGCATGTGATTTCATTGTGTTTTGGGTGCAGCATATATATCAGTCTTGATTTTTTACCCATTCCATCATCCTACATCTATTTTTTTTCTTCAGTGTTTAGTCCATTTGCATTCAAAGTAATGATTGACAGGTGTGTACTAATTGCCATTTTGTTACTTAGTTTATGGTCAAAGTGGGGATGCCTGAGTGGTTCAGTCAGTTAAGTGTCTGCCTTCAGCTCAGGTCATGATCCTGGGGTCCTAGGATTGAGCCCCACATCTGTGCCCCAGCTCAGTGGGGAGCCTGCTTCTCTCTCTCCTCCCTGCTTGTGCTCTCTCTTATTCTTGTACTCTCTCTCATAAATAAATAAATATATACATATTTAAATATTTAAAAAAGAAAAAGTGTTTTTGTCTAAAAAACAAACTCTCAAAGAAATCCAACTTAAAATATTTGGTTCTGTGATTTACTAAATGATTTCTATGGATAAGTGACTTGGATGAATTAAAGAGAACAGCATTAATTTCCTATTCCCATGGAGGGAAAAAGGAAAAATGTGACAAGGAAATGAGGTAATAGCAGACTAAACATGGAATATGAGGGGTATTTGAAAAGTAAATTTTCACAAGCACATAAAGCTTGCTAGTTTTAACAAGGAAAAAAGTAAGGTGGTATTTAGGCATCACTCATCAGCTACAAAATATTTTTGCCAGATCTTATGTTTTATTTACTTCTAAAATTTTTAAAAATAACTTTACTGGAATATAATTCACATGCTCTATAATCCACTCACCTAAAGTTTACAAGTCAATGGATTTCACCATATTCACAGAATTGTAAAACCATCACCACATTTTAGAACACTGTCATCATTCCCAAAGGAAATCCTGTGCCCATCAACCCTAATCCCCCATTAGCTCCCATCACCACAGCTCTATGTAACACTAATCATTCAATTTCTATGAATTTTCCAATTATGAATTTTTCATGTTAATGGAATCATAAAATATTTAGTCATACATTAGTGACTTCTTTATGTAGCATAATGTTTTCAAGGTGTATCCATGTTTCTAGCATGTTATTGATAATTCCCTTCTTTTTATCCTGAATACCTTTTTGTTTTCTGGATATAGCAAATTTTATTTATCCCATCATAAGTATTCATACACAAATTGATAAATATTTGGATCGTTTCCACTTTTGACTCTTAGGAATGATTCCTAACAAGAACTCTGAACATTTCTATAGAAACTTTTCATAAGTTTTCTTTTTTTTTTTTAAGATTTTATTTATTTATTTGATACAGAGAGAGAGATCACAGGCAGGCAGAGAGGCAAGCAGAAAGAGAGGAGGAAACAGGCTCCCTTTGAGCAGAGAGCCCGATGCGGGCCTCCATCCCAGGACCCTGAGATCATGACCTGAGCTGAAGGCAGAGGCTTTAACCTACTGAGCCACCCAGGTGCCCAAAACTTTTAAGTTTTCATTTCTCCTGGGTAAAAACCCAGGAGTTGAATTGTTAGATCATTGTTATAATCCCACCATTTAATAATCCCAATCATCAATTTTATAATTTCTTTGTATCCTCATCAACACTTTTCGTTTATCTGTATTTTTAAGTATAACCATTTTAGTGAATGTAAATGATATTTCATTGTTTTTACTTTCAAGAGTATTTTTAGAGCAGTTTTAAGTTCACAGCAAAACTGAGGAGAAATCACATAGATTTCTTTCTCATATATCCTCTGCTGACACATACTCAAAGCCTCACCCATTATTAACATACTACACCACAGTATTGTATTAGTTACAACTGATGAAACCTACACTGACATATCATAATCACCCTACTTCCATAATTTACCTTACAGTTCACTCTTGTTTGGACAAAAGTATAATTACAAGCATCCATCATTATAGTACCATGTAGAGTTTTTTCACTACCTTAATATCTTTCTGTGCTCTGCCTATGTATTTATTCTCTCCCCACTCAATCCTTAGCAACCACTGATTTTTCCTACTAATTCTACAGTTTCGCCTTTTCCAGAATGTTATATTATTGTAATCATGCAGTATGTGGTCTTTTCAGTTGGCTTCTTTCACTTACTTGTATGTATTTAGATTTCCTCAATGTCTTTTCACGGTTTGATAGTTCATTTTTGTTTAGCATTAAACAATATTCAGTTGTCTGGATATACCTCAATTTATTTAAACATTTACCTACTGAAGGACATCCTGGGTGCTTCCAAGATTTTGGCAATTGTAAGTAGAGTTATTATATACATCTGTGCACAACTTTTTTTCTTTTTAGTAAGATTTTTATTTATTTATTTGAGAGAGAGAATGAGAAAGAGAGAGAAAGAGAGAGAGAGAGCACGAGAAGTGGGAGGGTCAAAGGGAGAAGCAGACTCCCCGCCAAGCAGGGAGCCCAATGTGGGACTCCATCCTGGGAGTCCAGGATCATGACCTGAGCCAAAGGCTGTCGCCTAACCAACCAAGCCACCCAGGCACCCTGCGCACAAGTTTTTGTGTGGACATAAGCTTTCAAATTCTTTGGGTAAATGCCAAGGATTGCAATTGCCATATCATATGACAAGCATATGTTCAGTTTTGCAAGAAACCACCAAACTGTTTTTCGGAATAGCTCTACTATTTTGCATTCCCACCAATAATGAAAGAGAGTTTCTGTTTTCATAATTATTTTTTTTAAACATTCAAAACTCCTCAAAAGGAAGGTGTTATTATCCATTGGCCAAAACAAAGAAACAAACACACAAACAAAAAAGCCCCAAAACTGAACTTATTAGCAAAGTCATATAAACAACTAAATGAAATTATCAGCTTGTCACAAAAGTTTTTTTTTTTAAGATTTTATTTATTTATTTGAGAGAGAGAGAGAGAGAGAACATGAGAGGGGAGAAGGTTAGAGGGAGAAGCAGACTCCCCATGGAGCTGAGCGCTGGATGTGGGACTCAATCCCGGGACTCAATCCCGGGACTCAATCCCAGGGCTCGATCCCAGGACTCCAGGATCATGACCTGAGCTGAGGGCAGTGACTTAACCAACTGAGCTACTCTGGTGCCCCTACAAAACAGTTCTTATGTGGGTTGAGACTATCTTGGGTTTTACAGGGTATTAGGATCCCTGGCTTTGCACATAAACATAGTAGCATTCCCCTGATCATGACACTAGTCTTAACTAAGGGGGATCATGTTTATATATGCCAGATGAGTTGACTGGTACTCTGAGAAATACATTTGAGAAACTAAGTGAAGACAACACAATGGAAAGAAACTATACCCCCCAACCCCCAAATTAACAAAATGTTAAATTCTGGAGCAAGTACCATTGCTAGAGGTAGGAAATACAAAAAGGCGGTTTCTTAAAGAAAAATAGGCAAATCTTAAAAATAATGGACACACTTTTAAGCAAACAGCTTGAGGAAAGGGCACAAACAGGAATGTCTCCTATGGTTCCAAAGGGCAGGGGGTATAAATATGTCAGACACTCAAAAGAAGTTTGCCACACGTATCTGGATTAAAGGGACTGACAAGGAATGAAAGCCAATGAATAGCAATAAATAAAATATGGACAACACAAAATTTGATGTATCTACAAAGTCTGCATCTGTTTACCTACTGATAGTTTCATTTTTTTTTCCTGTAAAAGCAAATGCTCTGGAGAACTTCAGTGAGTAGTTTTGCTTTGTTTTTTTTCTTTAAGGGATGTTCAGAAAAAAAATATGATTAAAAGTTATATCTTAAGTTTTCAAAGGTTGAGTCCTCTAGGAAAAGTTATCTTCTCTACTTGTGATTTTTACCAGGGAAAGCTTAACAGAACAATATTTAGATCCAGAATTAGGCAATTCAATACCCAACTGTATTATAAAGATATATACATTCAACATGATAAAGGACAGGCAGGAGTTAATTTTACACTGCCTTTTTAAAAGGGGTGTCAACATCTCATCTTCAACAACTTTTTTTTTTAAAAAAGATTTCATTTATTTGACAGAGGGAAACACAGCTAGAGAGGGTACAGAAGCAGGGGGAATGAGAGAGGGAGAAGCAGGCTTCCAATGGAGCAGGGAGCCCGATGTGGGGCTTGATCCTGGGACTCTGGGATCATGACCTGAGTCGAAGGCAGATGCTTAACAACTGAGCCACCTAGGTGCCCCATCATCTTCAACAATCTTAACAGCAATCTTAACTTATAGCTAAATGTATAACTATGTCTGTTACTATGTAAAGATGTTAACACACAGTTCAATAATTTTAATTCAGAGCATCATGCAGAGATAAGATAAAATATTCATCATCAATTAGTTCCTAGTCTTGTAAGGAAATATAAATAAACATCTACAAAATACAATTATTGCTTTGAAAAAGGACTACATGAGTTTCACTAGAAAAACATTTAAAGTATTTCATTTAATTTTGAGAACCACATTTAAGAAAACTCTTGAGGAATTAGTTTAGAAGAAGATGACCGGACTGATTAGGGATTGAAAATAAAACTAAATTGAAGAAGTTTAAGATATGTTTTGTTGTTCCTGTAGCAGAGAATGCCAAAGGGAAACATTGCAATTGAGTTTTGAATATGTAATGAGCTATTATTTCAATATCAGAAACAAATTATACCCTTCCAGTGGGCAAACATATGACTAAATATAATTAGATTTAAAAAGACCATTTAAAAATCCTTTTTTAATATTTATAGCTTCCCAACAAAACAAAGAGCTGTTTTGTCAAGTATTCATAACTATTAAGTATATTAATTATACCAATGAAGGTTTTTAAGCAAACTAGATAACCATGGGACACTATAAAAGGAATTTGTTTTCTTACTGCCCAATTAAGCTAAATAATCACCTGGATCTCTACCAATTAAAAGACATTTTAAGTCAAACTACAAAATAAAGTTAATGGACCCCTTATGTGCATATAGAGTCTTTGTTTTTGTTGCCATAATGCTTGGTAAAAGGATGTTACTGAAATTAGGTAATGTCAGAACAGGGACACCAGATATCCTACAAAGCCCAGCCTTGGAATGTTTTCTAACCTAAAAAGTTTTGAATAACCTGGTTAACACTCACAGACATCAAAACCTATTAAAATTATCTAAACCTAAACCTTTGCATTTTAATGGAAAAGGTGTTATTTATATATATTGTTGTGACTGCTAGTGCAGTGTACTTTCCAATATAAAACCATCGTCATCTACTAGAGCATTTTAAATAGATAACAACAGGATCACAATATATTTTAAAAGCTAAATTTCTACATAATAACAACACAAATTGGAAAATAAAATATGTTCACTCATAATATCATCAAAAAAATATACTGAAGATTAAATTTAGTATAAGGAGTGCAAAACTTATATGCTGAGAAGAACTACAAAATACTGCTGAGAAAAAATGTAAATCTAAATTTATTCATATTCATGGATTGGAAGACTTAATACATTCCGGCACATAGATGAATCCAAAAATATTATATAACATGGACAAAACTGGACACAAAAGACATATATTGTATAATTCTACTTAATATGAAATATCCAGAAAAAACAAATCTATTCAAACAGTAAGGACGGGAATGAGGATTAACTGCAAAGAACTCAAGACATCTTTTATCTGATAATAAATATGTTCTCTTACTGGACTGTGATACTGAATTACACACTTATTGAAATGAATGAATTTTGTAGCATGTGAACAATATACTTCAATATACTTAAAAAAGCTGCTAAATATCCAGATATTCACACATATGCATGCAACATTTGTTAAACTGACTTTTTTCTTTTTTTTTTTAAGATTTTATTTATTTGACAGAGAGAAACACAGCCAGAGAGGGAACACAAGCATGGGGAGTAAGAGAGGGAAAGGCAGGCTTCCCGCCCAGCAGGGAGCCCGATGTGGGGCTCCATCCCGGGTCTCTGGGATCATGACCTGAGCCAAGGCGGTCGCTTAACCAACTGAGCCACCCAGGCGCCCCTAAACTGACTTTTTAAAATCTTTGATGACTGACCAAAAGTCCAGAAACTGAAATTAAAATGACTAATAATTTTAACAGCGTAAAATAATTACCAAACCAAAATCAAATTCTTCTGCATGAAAACTATCCCACATATAAAGTTAAATGGAAATTTTAAAAGTGGGGAAAGATGGAATACTTATGAGATAATGGCCTGATATTTTCAATTTAATAATCAATAAGAAGTATCAAAATCAGCACACAGGAATAAATCACAATAGTTTTTATGACAAGAGATGCAAATGGCCAGTAAGCTTTTGAATAGTTGTTCCACCTCATAATTAAATCAGTATAAATCAAAACAAAATCATGGTCTTTTTACCAGCAACCTAAATGGAATATAATTTTTTGAAGTTTGTTAGAACACATTGTTGGAAAGACTGTGGGAAAATGGTACTTCCACATATCCCTGGTCCTATTACACTCTTTCTGGAATCATTTTTGAGGACAATTAGCTGACAGCTATTAAAATTAAATATACTTATTATTTTCCCAACTATTCTTCTCACCCCAGGAATTCACTCCACAGACTTTCTAAGGGTCCCTTAACTAATCTGTCATCATAGAATTTATTGTTTTCACAAAAATTAAAATAACAAAAAATGGCTATCAATTTTAAACTTCTAAAATAAATCATAGCATGTCCATAAAATGGAATACTCAGCTGTCAACAGAAGGTTTAAAGGCATAACTGACATTAGAAAAAGTTTTACGTTGATATCCTTGTCATATGTAAAATCTAAACAAAAATAACAAACAAAAACAAATTCATAGGTACATAGAAGTGATCAATGATTACAGATAGGAAGAGTGTTTTGGGGTGAGAGAAAGGGTGAAGGGGTCAGTTGTGTAATGATAGATGGTAACTTTGGGGAGTGATCATTTTATAGTGTATGCAGATGTCAGATTGTAATGTACACCTGAGACTTACATAATAAAAGACAAAAAAGAGCATACAAACATTTAGCCATCTAGGGTGCCTGGGTGGCTCAGTCCTTAGGCGTCTGCCTTCAGCTAAGGTCATGATCCTGGAGTCCCCCGGGGAACAAGCCCCGCATTGGGCTCTTTGCTCCGCAGGAAGCCTGCTTCTCCCTCTCTCTCTGCTTCTGCTTGTGTTCCCTTTCTTGCTATATGTCTCTCTGTCAAATACATAAATAAAATCTTTAAAAAAATTAGCCATTGTATATTGTAACAGAAAAAAGATGTTAGTAGAAAAATCATCAAATTCAAATAAAATGTATAGTTTAGTTACTGGTATAATACTAGTATTTCTTAGTTATGGTAATTGTACTATAAATGGCAAGATAGCAATCTGAAGGAAAATAGATGAGAGTAAAATGAAATTTTTTGTAATATTTTTCAAATTTTCAATAACTAAAATTATTTCACACAAAAAATATGAACTGCTATTGAATAATGGGTTTGATATTTTTATCTTAAATTAAAAAAAGGAGGAAATAAAACAAATCAAAACCAGACTAGAATAAGGAGGTAATCCAAATTTAAGACTCATGACCACTTCCCCTTTACATTCAGTATCCCATGTCCCTGAGAAAAGCACCTGTAATTGTTTATAGCAATTACTGATGACAAGGTTCCTGGCTGCTGCCTTGAGGCTCAAGGGTTTTACCACATGAATAATGAAAAATAAAATTTGAGTCTCTCTGTGCCCAAACTAATAGTAGTAACAGCAGTCTTGTGAACCTCGGGTGTTTGAAGTAAATCCCAGAGTAAGCTCAGCTCGGCAGTCACAAGTGATAACTGAGCGATCAATGGCAATCAGCAGCCTCCACCGTCCACCGCCTCATCACTCCACAGAGCTCAGAGACGGTCCCTGGACAGCTCAGTTTGCTCTTTGCTCAGCACCTGGGCACCAATCCAGGTGATGGCTCTCTCCCAGAGTCTCCAGGCAAGGCCAAGGTGTAGCATTCCTCCTTTCATTAATTCATTTTCTTTTTGCCTTTAATCAGAGTTATTTGGTAAACTACTTCATTATTTAAGGGCAAATGAAAAACTCAATAAGCAAAGAACTTCAGTAAGGCATAAATTAATTAAGTTGAAAAAGATTGCTTTTTTAACAAGGAGATGTTACATCAATAATTATATATATTATAAATATTATATATGTTACAGCAATAATTATATATATATAAATAATGTGTTTGTGTGTTTGTGTGTGTGTCATAGAAAAACTCACAGCGTTCAAAAATTATTTCTTTTATGTGTAAGGAAAAAAAGTCTTATTATAATGCTTAATTTATGGAATCACAGATTTGTTTTCACCTCAGTGGCTTTTGAAAAACATCCTGAGTAATCAGAACTCCATTAAGCATAACATTTTAAATCATTCAGAAAACAAAAATGATGGTTAACATTTCTTAGATGTTTATCATGTGCCAGCCTCTGTTTTAAGGACTTAACATGCATTATCTCTTTTAATTTATGCAAGGTCATTATAAGATGGGTACTATTATCTCCCCAATCTCAAAGATAAAACAAAACACTGATGATGACTTGTCATAGAGTACACAGCTGGGATGTGATGGAGCAAGAGTTAAACTCATTCAACCTAACTCCTGAATTATTCTCTGTGTCATTCAGTCCCTTTCATGTCAATCAGAACTCAGTACTCTCAGAGAAAATTTTGTTATAAAATAGTAGGTTTATGTCTTATTACTTTTACATGAAAAATAAACACTTTGGCTTTAACCTATGGATGAGACCAGTTGTTTTATTACAGACAGATTCTAAATAAAAATGTCACATTATTCTAATAGAAAAAAATCAAAGTTTCTAAAATGTGACTGTCTGGAAAGAAATACGAAGGCATCATCTAGAATTGCTTCATAATGACCTATTTGGTGATAGCCCTTGGGTCAGGAACTGCTCCTACAGTCCTCACTTTTCTGCAATTATTTTGGGGTCTTCATTAGTGAAAGGAAATTATAAAGATGATCAGATCAGAAAGTAAGATTGGGAAAGAAAGAAATTAGGAGTTCCAAAGATAGTCTCTTCTATATTCTATCTATCAGCCTATCAATCTATTTATAGTCCAATGATGTCATGCAAATTGAACTCAGATACACACCGCCAGCCAACACCAGGCAATATAAATGGCTATGAGGGAACTTACAGACAAGGAAGCGGCAAACACACAATGGTATTTGGATGCAATGTAGGGGCAATCTGCAGAAGTGTGGCCACCATCTCTGGCTAGGGGAGAATCTAGCTTCAGTTTATTTCTCTTCATTTGCAAGATGAACTTTATAATAAATTAATTCAATCTAACCTGCATATTTTTTTTAATTCTTAAAAAAATTCAGAATACATGTAAAACAATTAGACATTGCCTGGCATGCCACATGCTACCATAAAGAGAACAATTACTATTTTTATCAATGCTTTACTTTTTTTTTCTTTTTGTATTTTGTTCCAAAGGAATGACCCTGATGAAAATCCAAAGCCTGAGTAGAGAGTAGGGGGATATCAACAAAACTGCAGAGAAAAACTATAAGACAAACAGGGTTTTGTAATAGTCCCCATATCATAGTGAGTTTTTACTCTGTTCAGTCCTCTAAGCTGAAAATGATGTGACCCTTAATACCCTATGTAGTAAATAGAAGATATACTAAAAGGTAATGTTGTCTCATGCATCTGTTTTCATGTATTTGGCTGATCCTCAATAACCAGAACGTATGTCATCCTGACCATTTGTTTATGGAAGATAGGTACTTCTGTCAAAAATAAAGGAAATGCATTTGGTATTAGTTATAGCAGAAACAGCCCTGACATAAAAGCAGAAGTATGCCTAAAGCAGAAAATCATCATTGAAAAATAGGCACAAAATAAAAATATCATAACAAAAAGCTACAGAATATGGGATTTTGCTTAATCCCACCCTTAGATGAGTAATTAAGATAGTTTTTAGGTCTTATAAGTAAAAATTCTGAAACAACACATGAACTGTGACAGATAAAGCATGAAACAACGATGATCAAAAAATCATTCTGAGAACTCATTAAATGAGTCCAGGGAATTTTCCCCAGTGAAAATCTCTGGGTCTCTCTGTTTACTTAATGAAGCTATTGCTATCTGAGAAATGAAGCAGATAACCAATGAGTTAATGACATGAATAGGGCCTCTTCTTTGCTTCCAGATAAAGGAATCAGAGTTAGACATTACTTGGCAATCTCAACAGAATAAAAATGACATGTGGCTCCTATAGCTTTGAGAGGAAACCAGACTAAGATGGCAATTAAAGAGAAAAACATTTGCAAATTGGTTCCAAAGACCAATTCATCAAAGTCAATACAGGTATTATTATCATTAAAAAAGAGTCTAGCAAAAGCAGTCGTAGGCAGCACTAGAAATTCTAGGAATCCATGAGTCATTAGATAGCATTCAGCATGCTAATAGTAGGCTAGTAGCTTGAAAGTTTATAATTTTCACACACACACATGTATGTACACACACGTCTAAAGAAATTGTTGAGATTAAATAAGTCCATTAAATTTTCATGTCTAAAAACATATCACAGAATCATACATTTTAGGTAGGGAAGGAATAATAAAGTATCATTCTTACAATTAAATTATGATCACTCTTATAGATTAGACAACTGAAGTCCAAAGAGGGAAGAGACTTTAGGTTAAATGCCTAAGACCCAGTGAAGGTGAGGACTTCAGATTGATTGACTGATGATTGAATTATATTTAAATTCAAGTTTGTCAACATACAGTGTATTATTAGGTTCAAGGGTAGAATTCTGTGATTTATCAGTTGCATATAACAGCTCATTACATTACATACCTTCCTTAAAGAACATGACGCAGTTACCCCATACATCCACTGACCTTCCCTCCAGCAACCCGCAGCTTGTTTCCTATAGTTTAAAGTCTCTTACGGTTTGCCTCCCTCTCTATTTTTATCTTATTTTATTTTTCCTTCTCTTCTTCTATATTCATCTGTTTTGTTTCTTAAATTCCACATATAAGTGAAATCATATGGTGTCTGTCTTTCTCTGATTGACTTATTTCACTTAGCACAATATGCTCTAGTTCAGATATTGCTTATTGATGTACTTTTTCTCTATCAGATACAAATTTCTGGTACAGGTATAAATTTCTGGTATAAGTATAAATTTATGGTATTGGTAAGGGTAATATTATCTATATGACTTCCACTCTGTAATGTAGCTACAAATGAGCTCTATCTCATTTTTCTCTCTAATCATGTTGACTAAAGATATTAAAAGAGAGGTATGGGGTGCCTAGGTATCTCAGTCAGTTAAGCGTCTGCCTTTGACTCAGGTCATGATTCCAGCATCCTGGGATTAAGCCCCATGTCAGGCTCCTCCCTGCTCTGTGGAGAGCCTGCTTCTCCCTCTCCCTCTTGCCTGCTTCTCTGCCTACTTGTGCTCCCTCTGTCAAATAAATAAAATCTTAGAAGAATAAAATAAACATTACTGAACTTCTTCAGATCATTTTCTGTTTTTTCCTCACATTTTTATAAATAGTTAACCCATAGTAGTTTGATGAATCAAAGAATAAAATCCTCAAAAACAAGTCCAGATTGTTTGAAGTCTGCTTAACTAAGCCATTTGAACTATTTGCTTTTTGACTGACAGACATCCAAAATATAGTTTTATAGATAAGTATCACCTGCTTTTCAAACATTGATGCTACACCACTTTCCTTTCAGAAAGACCTACATTAGAACCCGTTTTTGCTCACTGCAAGAAATCCAAAGAGGATTTTTACTTTAACACATAAGAGTTAAAACCAAAAATAGAGTTCAGTGTTTATTTTGTAGCAAACTGTCACAGAAAAAGCAGGGACCCCAGGTAGCGAAAGTGGCACCACCCAGGTCTTTCCCCAGGAACAACACTCAGCATCTCAGCATCAAACTGCCATAGCTCTGAAATGTGTCTATAAGTATTTGAGCTTTATGTCCCTTTATTTTGTGCATCCATTAGTTAGATATTTCCTAAGACAAAAAAAAAAAAAAAAGGCCTAACAGTGGCTATTTTTGGGTCTGAGAATGCTACTTTTTTTTTCCATATGAATTAATGCTAATTCCTTCACCTCACCCCATTTTGGATTATGAGAGTTTTCATATAAATGCTCTACCTTCAGACAGTGGGAGAAATCTGTATTATCTCCCATTGGAATAGAGACTATCACAATGGTGAAACTCTTTTCTGCTTTTAAAACAGCAACACTATGACTTAATTGCCTTTATGTTAGCTTTTAATGGCTGTGGGTAAAATGTTGTGCATTACTCCTCCTAAACACCAAAGTTATACCTAAGTATCTTGATGCCAAAATACCATTTCTCCTGATATGTCACATTAAACTACATCTGTCCCATTGCAGTCGTTTCACTGGTACATTTTTTATAAAAGTTTACCAATGCTGATAACAAAAATGTTTTGGGCAGGCAGAGCTCAAAAGATGTCAAAACTCTTAAGTCAAAAAAAAAAAAAAAAAAACTCTTAAGTCCACAAAAAGTATAGGAAAAGGTTAATTATTCACAATATACGGCTTTTTGAGGAGAGAGGGGCAGGCACCCAAGCAGATGGGGAAATGCCTGGAGAGACTAGTGAAAGAGACTAACTTTGCTTTTATTGTGGTTAGAGGCTCAAACGCTTGCGATGTGTGGAGTCTGAACTTCCCACTAGCACCGAAAGAGGGAGCACGCAGACTTAGATACCAGCTTGCCCAGTTGTGTGGAGGGAGGACTGAGTGGTGGGGCTTGAAATCCATTAGCAGTCAAATATCAAAAACAGAGTCATCTTTTTATTAAACTTACCGTCCCCAAATAGTACTAGATATATTTCCCTAAGGTGTAAAAACATACAGGAATTAAATAAAAGATACTTCTTTTAATGAATAAGTAACATATCTAGCTTTTCCCTCAGTTTTACAAATATTTGTTAAGGGCAAAGCCTGAAGATAGAAACGGTCTTGTTCTGAATTCAGATATGTTGCAGCATAGGAATGTGCAAGGAAGAACGATTTTTTTTTTAATGACTTTTCGTCTTCTATTTAGGGATACAAAAACAAATGTCTTGATAGGGAAGCCTGTGAGACAGAGCAGAGAGAACATCAATAAAACACATCTAATGTACAGACACACACACATACACACGTACACATATCTATGCACATACAAGTTTTCACAATTTGAAAAGAGCAATTCTTTTCTTCTATTTGCAATACTCATTTCTAGAATGTGTCATTAGCTGAAAAAAACACATGTTTGAAAGGCAAGGAAATAAAGTTTGGTGATGTTGATTTAAGTTAATAAAAATAATTTGAATATTTCCCTGGGTCTCTTGAATTTTCTAAATACAGTGGGTGAAATATTTTCATTTTTTTCAATATTTGTCATGCATTAGTCACTAAGGCATTTAAAGACCATATTGAGTTGAAAGAGTTTTCTCAATGAGAGAATTACAAGTAAGATTAGAATTCCACTGATAAATCTTACAAAAACATTTTGCATAATTCTAAGAAATTAAGACAGTGAATGGCTCTAGGAATGATATAATATTTTATAAGTTGAATAATTTTCAGTAATTTGATTTCAATAAATTTGAAAGAATGCAATCAAGTAATCAGCTGATAGGCCACTAAAATATCTTTTGGTAGTATCAATATGCGTGTTTTGTTCTATAACTCAAAAGAAATTTAAATAATTGAATCATGTTGCTACAATAGATTTCCCTCTATGCAGATCTATTTCTTTGGAAGTAGAAAGCTTAGTATGTTTTACATCTATGAAACTGAAAAGTAAGAGTAGGAATAATGCTGAATCAGGTTTCGTTCTGGCAGGAATATCATATTCAGCCATGATTTATAATTTATTGAAAAAAAGCTACATTTATTTGATTAAGAGATGCATTTGTAAAATCTAAGCATGTGGTCATAGTTGTAGGTATAGGCTAAAACCCTAAATTTAGCCACGAATTTCCTTTTGTATGTACCATTTTGGCTTCACTACCAAGTAAATTTACCAACAGAAAAGAGAGAGAGAGAGATGCATCTGCAATAATACTTCACATCTTTTCTAGGTTTAATATTGATTTTTAAAAGTTTTATTCTTTCTATACTGATAAAAGGTATGGCTAAAGTTGAATAATAAAATATTACTTTTAAAAATTAGATTTTCATAATCAGAGAAAATAATATATTTAATCAAAACTGAGTGGGAATTAGAAGCTAACTAAAACACTATCAGTGTCTGCCCCTTGGCCCACCCCAGGGTCTTCTGTAGTTTGGGGAACATGCTTCCCACACAGAGACAGCTTCTTGCCTTATTAAGACTTGCTTCTCTGCCCTACAGCTTCCTCTGGCTAGAGGGGCTTGCTTGACCCAGATCTAGGAAGGCAGGGAAGTCCCTTGGATTAGTGTCTCCATGAGAAAACCCTTTCCAGTAAGATGAGGAGGTACATAAATAAGCCATAGATCTTGCCTTTCACTGAGATAATTATGGCACACGGATTAGTCAGTCTCCGCCAATATTTCAGTAGGATCTCACCCAGTTGCTACTCCGGTTGCCTACCACAGTCACACTCTCCTGTTTCCTTCCCTCCTCTGCCTCACTTTTGCCATGCTTTCCCGAAGATCTCCAAAATGAAATACTTAACACCAAGTAACTGTCCTCGCTCGACCAACACCATTATCTAACTTTAAAAAGAAATGTGATAATTTTATATTTAACATATTATCATTTACCATATGACTAAATTACAACATTTTAAACTTTGAATTAATCATGGGAAATTACAGAAGTCACCTAAAATGTGAAAGGAAATATCAATTGTCAAAGTTATTTTAAGGAGTACATGAATAGATCACTGTCACATAGAAAAAGTTTGGGGACAGATGCCAAAATGGGATTATAAACATATAAAGTAGACACAGGCAAAGACATAGAAAAGCAGTTTATGCAGTGGATGAAAAAACATGTATTGTTGAGTTTAGGCTTTCCATTCTCTATCATACCTTTTGTTTTGAGAGTTTCCATTCTTTATCCCTACACCTACCTTTTAGTGAAGAAGTTCAATATTGAACTCCATCCAATTCTAAACTTCAGAAGTTTGGGAAGGGAAATGCACTATTTTTTTAATTGTATTATGTTAGTCACCATAAAATACATCACTAGTTTTTTATGCCCAGTTCCAAGATTCATTGTTTATGTACAACACCCAGTGCTCCACGCAATATGTGCCCTCCTTAACAGCCAACCCCAGGCTTGCCTATAAACCCACAGCAAATACCATTCTCAATGGGGAAAAGCTCAGGGCCTCCCCACTGAGATCAGGAACACAACAAAGTTGCCCACTTTCATCACTGCTGCCCAGCATAGTATTGGAAATCCTAGCAATGGCAATCAGACAACAAAAAGAAATAAAAGGTATTCAAATTGGCAAAGAAGAAGTCAAACTCTCATTCTTCACAGATGACATGATACTTTATGTGAAAAACCAAAAAGACTTCACTCCCAAATTACTAGAACTCATACAGCAATTCATTAATGTGGCAGGATACAAAATCAATATACAAAAATCAGTTGCTTTCTTATACACTAACAAGAAACTGTAGAAAGGGAAATTAGAGAATCAATTCCATTTACAATAGCACCAAAAACCGTAAGATATCTTGGAATAAACCTAACCAAAGAGGTAAAGGATCTATACTTGAGGAACTACAGAACACTCATGAAAGAAACTGAAGAAGGCACAAAAAGATGGAAAACTATTCCATGCTCACGGATCAGAAGAATAAACATTGTTAAAATGTCTCTGCTGCCCAGAGCAATCTATACTTTCAATGCCATACTGATCAGAATACCAGAGGCATTTTTCAAAGTGCTGGGACAAACAAACAATCCTAAAATTTGAATGGAATCATAAAAGACCCTGAATCACTAAGGAAATGTTGAAAATGAAATACAAATCAGATAACAATCACGTTATCTGATTTCAAGCTTTATTACAAAGCTGTGATCACCAAGACAGCATGGTACCGGGAAATGCACTATTAAGCCAAAGTTTGCCCTCAGTTGCATTAGACGCCATATACTAACAAGTAGGTGTGACTTTGGTTTTTTCTTAGCATGCAAAACAGTAGAATTAATAGTCCTGTATTAGTTCAAAATCCTAATTTCTTTCTGTTATAATGTTGGATTCTTACTTCTGTTCCTGCTATTGATCATTCCAATTTTAGTGTATGTGTTGCCAAGCAAGCACATGTTAGTGCTGCTGAGATGTGTTATAGTACAAAGAGTATATAATGTCTTACGATATAGGATACACTCAAGAACATTTACTACCTTAGAAATAGAATAGTGATATTACTGCATCAAAATATGTGGTGTAATGTGATCCATCAAAATATCTACAGATAAAAAAGAATGAATGATTCTTCGCAACTTCAATATAGTTTTTTCTAGTGATATAAGACAATGCTGTATGTATTTACATGCGATTTGACCTTTAGAGAGGTTTAGAGCCAGAATGTATTAATACTGTCTATCAGTTTAAGGATTAAAATCAATCTCAAGTGCCACAATTTATCACCATATTTATCGCTACAAAGAAATAAATTTTAGAAATAGTAAACAGATTATTTTCTGAATTGAAACACCCTGTTTACAAACAAATTAATTTAAGTCTCTGTGCTTGGCAGTGTTCTAAGATGGACACTCAGATTCTTACCACTTGGCATATAATATACATGGTATATATCTATATTACATATAGATATATAATACACAGTAATGTGATACATACATATAATATGGAATATATTCATCCATTAATATTATATATATGAGCATATATATGTGTATATATAATGTGAATTATATATATATATAATTCATCCATTTAAAAAGGTAGGAAATCTGGCCATGTGTAACAACATGGATGGAACTTGAGGACATTCTGCTAAGTGAATTAGGCAGACAGAACAAAATAAACACTGTATAATTTCACTTACCTAAAAACATTAAACTCACTGAAACAAAGAATATAATGGTGGTTGCCAGGGGTTGGGGATGAACAGAATGGGAAGGTATTTATCAAAGTGTACAGACTTTCAGTTGTAAGATGAATAAGTTCCAAGCTCTAATGCACGGCATGATGGCTATAGTTAATAATATTGTATTGTATATGATCATATTTGATTCATATCAAAATCCATTAAGATTATTGCAATTCTTTCCAGATTCACAGATAAACAAACTTCTTCAGACAAGTTTTGTTTAGTCAGAGATCAAAGAGTCGGTTTATGTCATATTGGATATACAAATCTACATCTATCCAACTCCAGAGATTTTTTTTCATCTTCCCTCTATTTCATTCAGAAATCATGCTTCATCACTAACATATTTATCCTTTGTTCACATTGTTTTAATGACAAGGTGATTTAATATATAGCTGATTAAATTTGTTGTACTAAGAAACTACAATAAAAGCACATCCTGGGTGCCTGGGTGGCTCAGTTGGTTAAACAACTGCCTTTGGCTCAGGTCATGATCCCGGAGACCAGGGATCGAGTCCCACATCAGGCTTCCTGCTTGGCGGGAAGCCTGCTTCTCCCCTCTCACTCCCCTGCTTGTGTTCCCCCTCTGGCTATGTTTCTCTCTGTCAAATAAATAAAATGTTAAAAAAAAAAAAAAGCGCATATCCTATGGGTTAGAAGTGTTTACATTTGCATAAATATTCACTATTACTATTAGTTTCACTGAATTACTTTCTTTTATGGGGAATCAGTGTTATTCTTAAGTAGGCTCCTATTTGTATATTTGGTCTATAATAATAGACTATAATAATAGCACACAGAAATTTTTATAGTGTTTAATTTTCTTAAAAAATGTATCCTGTCAATTTTTGTATGTCTGTTTTATTTTTTTTATTTTTATTTTTTTGTATGTCTGTTTTAATAAGCTGTTGGGCATTAGGTAAGGTTGGGCAGGGTCCACAATGGAGAGGCATGATTAAAAAATGCCAGATCTAGACAAATCCAACCATTCTTCCTCTTGTATTACAGAAATATGCACTACTTTATAGAGAGAAAAGGAGTTCAGTAAAGGAATGAGAATGGGTTTTCAAGTCTGAAAGATTCTGAATTCAGTGTTAACTTGGGTCACTCTCAGCTGTTAAGTGTACCACCTTTGAACTTCATTGGGTTTCAACGTTCTTTTTTTCTATAAAGCAAAATGCCTGCTTAACCTCATTTCCCAGTACATATGGACACCAGGAAGGTTTTTTGTTTGTTTGTTTATTTGTTTGTTTTTATCAGACCTGGATAAATTAAGTAAGCTACTATGATACCTCATAGATACTATGTCCTTAGTATTACTGATGCTGCCAATCCTTGTTATCGACTAGATTGTTAGGGTATTTCCTTTTGCTTATTTCACTACCTTATAAAATCCAGTATACTCACATATGTTCTCTTTACTGTATTAAATAGTGGCATGATGATTTTGTGTGCTTATGAATGTGACTGTATACATACGTGTGTGTGTGTGTGTGTGTGTGTGTGTGTGTACATGCCTGAGAGAAAAAGAGAAGGAAAAGGAGAGAGAGGAGAAGGGGGAGGAGGGGGAGGAAGAGGAGGAAAAATGAGAGAAGAAGGAAAAGAGGAGAAAGGAGATGAAATAGGGATGGTAAAGCACAAAAAGTCAAAGAAAGTTAAAGGGAGGAAATTACATATCTATATGTCAGACTTTTAGGGATAGATAACAGACATTTGTTTATTAAAGTAAAATATTTTGCAATAATGTCACTGGTTTATGATAACCTAGAGAAAAAAAGGCTAAATTTAATCCAGTTGTATTTTTCCCCCACAGAACCTTGTAACTACAGGTGAGAGACTAACACTCTGAAATAGAAAATTAATTCATTAGATTTTTATTTGCTAATCTCCAGGTTTTGATAATATAGCTAAATGAAATTGTTTATGGGAATGTATGCATTACTCATATCAAGTACTTGAAAACTGAGGGTTAATTTAAATGTATTACATACTGATGTATTTATAGAAACTACTGATGTCTTAGTATGTTTAAAGAAAGGCATAGTAAACACAAGAGTGTAGCTTAAAGGACATCCTACAAGTTAATTTTATCAAAAATCTTCAAGGGTTATTTATCTTAAATGGTAAAATGCAATCCAATTATCACCCCACACATTTGCAGAAGATATGTGGTTAAATTAGGGACCTCAATATGACAGAGGCTATTGACAGAGGTGAAGAGTAGTCCTGGCACAGTTGCATTGGCCTCTTTCCTCGTGTGCTTCTTGGAAAGAGATGCCTTTTGCCTCCCACGCGTTTGTTGTCCAATCAACCACCAGGCATCTGGTACAGCAGATGGGCCCCATGTATACCTGGAACAGTGGTGCCAGGACAGTCAGGCTTTCTCCACTTCTGCATAAATGTACTTGTGCTTTACTCCTTAGAGAACATTTGTCCATCTTGGAAATATGCACTGAGCAGCAAATATGTGGAAGACTGCAAGGTTAAAAACTGAAGACAGACATGAATCCTGACCTCAAGAAGCTTCACTAAGATAAATCCTTTGCCCACCTTTAGATTTAAATCCTGTTTGATGTTTTTCTCATCAGATTTATTTCTGGTCTGGTAATTCAGTCAGTGAGGGATTACATATCACTTTAATTTTCAAGCAATGCTTCTTCTTTTTTTGGTATTCTTCTATTTTTACATATTCTATAACTCATATTATTTTTTACATGCTTGCTTTGTTTTATTAAGCTCTCCCCACCTTTTATCCCACCTTCTAGTTCCATTTCCTTTCCTGGGCATATTACCAGTTTTAGGGATTTCTTAATCATACAAATTGTATGAAGAACTTCTTTTCAACATGCATATGTTATAACTTTGCCCCAAGAGTTTTTAATTGTTTAGGTCTAGGGTGTGCCTTAGTCAGGTGTATTCTATCCAGTTCTGTCTATCTTGCTGACACTGATTAATCTCCAATTCAAATATGACTGTGGCTATGGCAGTATACATTTCCCTTGAATTTTAGGTAAATTTTGCTCCTGTAGTGGGAGAAGAAATAAAAATAACCCAGAATTTCAGTAGTGACCTTGTTGTGTATTTTTTATGGCATAGAGAGAGGTTGGAGAGGATACTATATCAAAGGTTCTATTACAATATATGTAATCATAATGGGCAAGGAAAAACTTGCTTATAGGACAATAGTTTATTGCAAGAACATATAGATATCTTCTTGCTTTGCTCCCAAGAATCATCTCCATGCTCTCAAGAAGCTTTGGCCTGAGAATACTCAGTGAGTTGCAGTGCGCTGAAATATACAAATCACTCATAAAAAAATGAAGGCTGATTCATAGTTTTGCTTTTGTGAAATAATTACTAAAATAAACCACAAAGTAAATAACACATGAGATCTTTGATATGTGAGAATTATTAGATGCTTTAACAGAGTATACAAATAAAAATAGATTAATTAAAACAGCAAAAATTAACAATTACTTTAAATCTCTTTCATCAACAAAAGATGTCTGCTAAAACTATCATTTCCCTGCTGGTCATCTCCACCTCTTTCCACAGCTTTCCATATGCTTAAATTAAAGACACATAGATTTGCCTTAAAGAACTGTACACACCGTCCTCTTCCCACCCTCTAGATTCCTATAAAAATGTAGCTAAATAAATCTGAAGATACCACATTTTATTAATCTTGTCACATAACTTCTATTTGTTCTTCTTTAATTGTCATTAGTCCCTGAGTTTAGACAAGAAAATGTGACTCTTTCTTGATTTGTCTAGAAGTTATCACA